>MU681258.1:31287-58406 GCA_026770625.1 Nicotiana glauca
TACAAGGCACTCAAATATCAAGTAGTAAATCCTAAGGGAAAAGGTCCCCCACACAAAGTTAGACAAGCCACTTACCTCGAACCAGTGCAAAATCAACTAGGGAACGATGCCCTTGCCACGAGTATCCGACTCCAAATGGCCCAAATATATTCAATTCAATTACATATCATAAATAATATTGTAACAACTGATTCCACTATAAAAATTAAAGCTAGGGCGCGAAAGTAGGTAAAATAACCAAAATGCCCCTCCAGCCAACGTCTCGGAATCGAATAATTTTTACATTTTTAGGACCCTCGTACTCTCACGAGTCTAACCATATGAAAATCTCCCAAATCGGAGGTCAAATGCCCCCTCAAAACATAATAATCAAGTCTAAAAAGTTTCACCCATTTTTTCCCATTTTTAGACCTTGAATTTGAATTCTAATGGTTGATTTAACTAGGAAATGATGGAATATAACTAGAAAGGATCAAAGCAATGTTACCCAATGATCTTCTCTTCAAAACCCACTCAAAATCGCTTTCTCCCGAGCTCTCAATTGATTTTTCCTAATTCGAAATAAACCATCGGATTTTCCCTTTTTCAGAACAGTCGTTTCTGCTTTTGCGGCCCAGGAACCGCTCCTGCGGTCCCGCTTTTGCGTAAGAATCAACCGCTTTTGCGGTTCAACTAATAAGACCAAAGTCCACTTCTGTGGACCAGTAACCACATTTGCGGTTCCGCTTATGCAGAAAGGGGACCGCTTCTGCGGTTCTCCTAAGGTGTGGCCAATTCCGCTTATGCGATGACATAGCCGCTTATGCGGTGCTGCTTCTGCGGTTCCCAAGCCGCAGAAGCGGAAATACCAGAAGAAATAATATCATCTGCATCTAAACTTAGAAATTTATCCCATTAGCCATCCGAAATCATCCCGAGGCCCCCGAGACCTCAACCAAAAGCATAAATACCACCTAATACCTTATTCGAACTTCTACCAATCCTCAAACATCTCAAACAACACCAGAAACCCGATTAAATCAAGGATTCAAGCCTAAGAACTTCAAATTCATCCAAAATACGCTTTCGATCAAAAACCTAACCAAACCTCATGCGAACGACCTGAAATTTTGCACACACATCCCAAATGACATGATGGAGCTATAGCAACTTCCGAAATTCAAATCCGACCGTCGGATCAAAAACTCACTATCGGACCGGAAACTTCAAAAATTCAAACTTCGGCATTTCAAGCCTAAATGTGCTACGGACCTCCAAATTACATTTCGAACACGCTCCCAACCCCAAAATCACCTAACGGAGCTAACGAAACCATCGGATTTCCATTCCGAGGTCGTCTTCACACTGTTCTAACTACGGACCATTTTCCAACTCTTAAGCTCTCATTTAGGGACTAAATGTCCTAAAACTCTCCGAATCCTAGTACCGAACGTCTCGGCAAACCAAAATAGCAGAAATGAGCTGAGGGAAAGCAGTTAATGGGGGATCGGGGTTTAAATTCCAAAAATGACTGGCAGGGTCGTTACATCCTCCTACACATAAACATTCGTTTGTCCTCGAACGAGCATAGAGAACATACCTGAAGTAGCAAAAAGATGAGGGTACTGGCTGCGCATATCCTGCTCGGTCTCCCAAGTCGCCTCCTCAGCCGGCTGACCCCGCCACTGGACCTTCACTAAAGCGATGTTCTTTGACCTCAACTTTCTGATCTGCCTATCCAAAATGGCCACTGGCTCCTCAACATAGGATAGATCCTTGTCCAGCTGGACTGAACTGAAATCCAACACGTGCGACGGGTCACCATGATATCTCCAGAGCATCGAAACATGAAATACCGGATGAATTCCGGCTGGGCTGGGAGGTAAGGCAATCTTATAAGCAACCTCCCCAACTCGCCTCAAGATCTCAAAAGGCCCAATAAATCTCGGACTCAGCTTCTCTTTCTTTCTAAACCTCATGACGCCCTTCATAGGCGAGACCCAAAGCAGAACCCGCTCGCCAACCATATATGCCACATCACGAACCTTCTATTCCGCGTAACTCTTCTGTCTGGACTGGGCTGCACGGAGTCTGTCCTGAATCACTTTAACCTTTTCCATCGCATCCTGAGCCATCTCTGTGCCCAATAGCCGGGCCTCACCTGGCTCGAACCAACCCACCGGAGATCTGCACCTCCTACCATATAAGGACTCATACGCCACCATCTGAATGCTGGACTGATAGCTGTTGTTATAAGCAAACTTCGCCAGTGGCAGGAAATGGTCCCATGACCCTCCAAACTCAATCACGCACGTACGGAGCATATCCTCCAAAATCTGAATAGTGCACTCGGACTATCCGTCCGTCTGGGGGTGGAATGCCGTGCTCAACTCTACTCGAGTGCCTAACTCCTACTGCACGGTTATCCAGAACCGCGATGTAAATTGAGTGCCTCTGTCTGAGATGATAGAAACTGGAATACCATGCAACTGGACGATCTCCCTGATATAGATCGCCGCCAACTGCTCCGATGAATAAGTGGTACACACAGATATGAAATGAGCGGACTTAGTCAGTCGATCCACAATGACCCAAATAGAATCAAACTTCCTCACGGTCCGTGGAAGTCCAAATACAAAGTCCATGGTGATACGCTCCCACTTCCACTCTGGAATCTCAATCTGCAGTAGCAACCCACCCGGACGCTGGTGCTCATACTTCACCTGCTGGCAGTTGAGGCATCTAGACACGTAGTTAACTATATCCTTTTTCATCCGCCTCCACCAGTAGTGTTGCCTCAAGTCCTGATACATCTTCGCGGCACCCGAATGGATGGAATACCGCGAGCTATGGGCCTCTGCTAGAATCAACTCTCGAAGATCATTGACATTGGGCACACAAATCCGGCCCTGCATCCTCAACACTCCATCATCCCCGATGGTAACATCTCTGGCATCACCACGCCGAACTCTGTCCTGAAGGACAAGCAAATGAGGGTCATCAAACTACCGCTCCCTGATGCGATCAAATAGGGAAGACCGAGAAATCACACAGGCTAGAACCCGACTGGGCTCTGAAAGGTCCAATCTCACGAACTGCCTAGCTAAAGCCTAAACATCCATCGCCATAGGTCTCTCTGAGGCTGGTAGATATGCCAAACTCCCCAAACTCTCCACCCGGCGGCTCAAGGCATCGGCGACCACATTGGCCTTGCCCGGGTGATAAAGAATGGTAATATCATAATCCTTTAACAACTCTAACCATCTCCTCTGACGCATATTCAGGTCCTTCTGCTTAAGCAAGTGCTGCAAACTCCGATGGTCAGTGTAGATCTCACAAGGCACCCCATACAAATAATGACGCCAGATCTTCAAGGCGTGAACAATGGCAGCTAACTCAAGATCGTGGACAGGGTAGTTCTTTTCATGCACCTTCAACTGTCGGGATGCGTAGGCAATCACCCTACCGTCCTGCATCAATACCGCTCCAAGTCCAACCCGTGAGGCATCACAATAAACTGTATAGGACCCCGAACCGGTAGGCAACATCAAGATTGGGGCTGAAGACAAAGCTGTCTTGAGCTTTTGGAAGCTCGCCTCATACTCCTCTGTCCACTGAAATGGGGCACCCTTCTGAGTCAATCTAGTCATAGGGGCCGCAATCGATGAAAACCCCTCCACAAAGCGACAGTAATACCCCGCCAAGCCAAGGAAACTGCAAATCTCAATAGCTGAGGAGGGCCTGGGCCAACTCTGCATGGCCTCCACCTTCCTTGGATCCACTCGAATGCCCTCACTCGACACCACGTGGCCTAGGAATGCCACAAAACTCAGCCAGAACTCATATTTGGAGAACTTTGCATATAATCTCTTCTTCTTCAGAATCTGAAGCACTACCCTCAGGTGCTGCTCATGATCTTCCTGACTCCGGGAATATACCAGAATATCATCAATAAAAACAATCACGAATGAATCAAGATATGGCTTGAATACGCTGTGCATCAATTGCATAAAAGCTATCGGGGCATTAGTCAGCCCAAAAGACATAACAAGGAACTCGTAATGGCTATACCGAGTCCTGAAGGCAGTCTTCGGGATATCTGGCTCCCAAATCTTCAACTGATGGTAACTTGAGCGCAAATCAATCTTGGAAAACACCTGTGCGCCCTGAAGCTGATCGAACAGATCATCAATACGAGGTAAAGGATATCGGTTCTTCACTGTAACTTTGTTCAACTAGCGATAATCAATGCACATACGCATAGAACCATCCTTCTTCTTCACAAAACAAGACAAGAGCACCCCATGGCGAAACATTGGGTCGAATAAAACCCTTACCCAACAATTCTTGCAACTGATCCTTCAACTCCTTCAACTCAGGAGGAGCCATGCAATATGGAGGAATGGAAATGGGCTGAGTGCCCGGCAACAGATTAATGCCAAAATCAATATCTTTATCGGGCGGCATGCCCGGAAGATCAGCTGGAAACACATCGGGGAAATCCGGTACTACTGGGACTGAATCAACAGAAGGAGTGTCAACACTGACATCTCTCACATAAGCTAATTGCGCATTACACCCCTTCTCAACCATAAGTTGAGCTTTAAGGAAAGAAATAACCCTGCTGGGAGTATGATCTAAGGTACCACTCCACTCAATACGTGGAATACCTGGCATAGCCAGCGTCACGGTCTTGGCATGACAATCAAGAATTGCATGATGGGGCGACAGCTAGTCCATGCCTAGAATAATATCAAAGTCAACCATACCGAGTAATAATAGATCAGCCCTGGTCTCAAAACTATGAATAGTAACCAAACACGACCGGTACACGCGGTCCACAACAAGAGAATCTCCCACAGGAGTAGAAACATAAACGGGGACACTCAAAGCCCAGATGTAGAGCAAGGTAAGAAGAAACATAAGAGTAAGTAGAACCTAAATTGAATAGAACTGATACACTTTAATAAGAAACCATGAAAATACCTGTGATGACAGAATCGAAGGCAACAGTCTCGGTACGGGTAGGTAGGGTAGCAATTGCGGCTGTAACTAAAGCTTGAGAACTTTGCGGGGCACGCTGTGGCTGAGAGGTCTGTAGAGGTGCACCCCTCCCAAGTCTAGGGCAATACCTCACCACATGGCATATGTCACCACACTCAAAGCAACCTCGTGACTGGCGTGGCAGTGGAAACTATGCGGTACGGGTACTCCAAGACCCCTGAACACCTGAAACTCCGTAGGAACTCTAAGATGCAGACTGAGCGGGCTGACCCACAAAACCTCTACCATGACGCACCCTACCTTCAAAATAAGGACCAGTATATCTCCCCGGTCCACGAGGTCTACTCGCTCCTCTATACTCTCCCTCCTGACCTCATCTGTCCTCTCTCTCCTGGGCCTACCTGTCCTCTGCTCGGCGAGAGGTCCTCACCACCCGCTGAACTGGGACCACAGGCTGTGTCTCCATGACACCTGGAACCTGACCAATGAAAACTCGCTGCTCTAGAGTGGGGGAGGTGGGAGTTTGGGTCCTTCCCCCGATCTGTGTAGTAGTCGGTACAACCTCAATCAATCCGGCCTGAATCAATGTACCAAACATGCTCAGGAACTGTGCCAAAGTCTCCTGAAGGGCTGGAGTAGTAGTAGTTGTAGGCGCGTCAGGTGTCTGAACTCTAACTGGATTTGCTGGTGGTACCTCAGCGGCAGCGCACGCGGGTACTGTGGCTGCACCTCGGGCGCGTCCTCGACCTCTACCCTGGCCCCGGCCTCTGATGGTGGTAGCAGGGGGTGCGGGGGCCTAGTCCCCTCGTGTAGCACATGTCCTCACCATCTGTGAGAGAATAGAAGACAGAAGTTTAGAATTGGTGTCAAAATATCGCACGACAAGGAATTCAAAAGAAATGAAGATTTTCCAAAACAGTTACATAGCCTCTCGTAGATAAATACGGACGTCTCCGTACCGATCAGCGAGACTCTAATAAACCGGCATGTGTCTCGTGACTCCTATGAACCTAGAGCTCTGATACCAACTTGTCACGATCCCAGTTCACCCTCCATGAACATGCCGTGATGGCACCTAGTTTCTACAACTAGGTAAGCCTAACAATGCGAAAATTTAATATAACTTGTGGAATAATTTATTTAAAACTAAGCATCTGTAAAATCATGACTGCATATAAGGCCGCCCGGCCTATTAAAAACTCAAAGAAATACGAAAGTCTACAACTCAATCCCAAAACCCGGAAACTCACGGGAACCACAGGCTAACAGAAACATAGTACGCTGCTCTAACTCCAGAATATCTAAACAACTGAGAGAAGGGAATAAACTAGATACTAAAGCTGGAACAGAGTAGAGACTCCTAGTCTGCGGACGCTTCAGATATACCTCGAAGTCTCCGTATAACTCCTCGCCTCAAGGATAGTGCGCTTAAGTAGAGGTACCTGGATAATCTGCACATGAAAAAAAACATGCACAGGAAAGGCATGAGTACACCACAACGGTACTCAGTAAGTGCCAAGCCTAACCTCGGTTGGGTAGTGACGAGGAAGGTCAGGGCCCTACTGAGGCAAAGCATAATAAATAATAATATAATGGAAACAATTTAAATAATGTCTATCGCAAGAATCTAAACTAGACAAATAAGGAAGAACAGTAATAGAAAGCAAAGGTAACGATATAAGGAATACTGCTCTCATCGAGGAATAGTAGCCTGGGATCTCTTGGTATCCTCATCATATACACCGGGGATCTCTTGGTATCCTGAGGATCTCTTGGTATCCTCAATAAGTATGTCGGGGATCTCTTGGTATCCCGAAGATCTCTTAGTATCCTCAATTAGTATGTCGGGGATCTCTTGGTATCCCGAGGATCTCTTGGTATCCTTAATAAGTATGTTGGGGATCTCTTGGTATCCCGAGGATCTCTTGGTAAACTCAATAAGTATGTCGGGGACCTCTTGGAATCCCGAGGATCTCTTGGTATTCTCAATAAGTATGTCAGGGACCTCTTGGTATCCCGAGGATCTCTTGGTATCCTGAATAAGTATGTCGGGGATCTCTTGGTATCCCGAGGATCTCTTGGTATCCTCAATAAGTATGTCGGGGATCTCTTGGTATCCCGAGGATCTCTTGGTATCCTCAATAAGTATGTCGGGGATCTCTTGGTATCCCGATATATAGAAGTGCATGTGCCAGGGATCTCTTGGTATCCCGAACCCTCAATCCAGAATATATCAAATGCAGGGGGATCTCCCGGAAAGCCGTCCCGTAGTCCCAATTTAAACACACGACAACAACAACTCATAATCCTAGAATAAATACTAAAACCAGTACAAGTAGTAGAAATTACTAGCCTAACATGCGTCACAGAGTACGGTCAGTGCAGTTAAACAATTAAGCAGATAAGTCAGCTAATCACTTAAACAGTTTAGTGAGCTAAGCATTTAAGCAAATAATTCAGCATAAGCTTAAACTCACAGTCTAAAATGAACTAGTAAACAGGAAATCTCAATTTAAATACTTCAGGTAGAAACGGGTTTGCAACAATTAGCTCAAGTACGCGCTCGTCACCTCACGTACATGGCACTCAAATATCAAGTAGCAAATCCTAAGGGAAAAGGTCCCCCACACAAAGTTAGACAAGTCACTTACCTCGAACCGGTGCAAAATCAACTAGGGAACGATGCCCTTGCCACGAGTATCCGACTCCAAGTGGCCCAAATCTATTCAATTCAATTACATATCATAAATAATATTGTAAACAACTGATTCCACTATAAATATTAAAGCTAGGGTGCGAAAGTAGGTAAAATGACCAAAATGCCCCTCTAGCCAACGTCTCGGAATCGAATAATTT
Organism: Nicotiana glauca; assembly: GCA_026770625.1. Lineage (NCBI taxonomy): Eukaryota > Viridiplantae > Streptophyta > Magnoliopsida > Solanales > Solanaceae > Nicotiana > Nicotiana glauca. The sequence goes on from MU681258.1 coordinate 39,127, forward strand.
TCAGATTTTTAGGACCCTCGTACTCTCACGAGTCTAACCATATAAAAATCTCCCAAATCGGAGGTCAAATGCCCCCTCAAAACACAATAATTAAGTCTAAGAAGTTTCACCCGTTTTTTCCCAATTTTAGACCTTGAATTTGAATTCTAATGGTTGATTTAACTAGGAAATGATGGAATATAACTAGAAAGGATCAAAGCAATGTTACCCAATGATTTTCTCTTCAAAACCCACTCAAAATCGCCTTCTCCCGAGCTCTCAATTGATTTTTCCTAATTCGAAATAAACCATCGGATTTTTCCCTTTTCAAAACAGTCGTTTTCGCTTTTGTGGCCTAGGGACCGCTCCTGCGGTCCCACTTTTGCGGAAAAATCAACCGCTTTTGCGGTTCAACGAATGAGACAAAAGTCCGCTTCTACGGACCAGTAACCGCATTTGCGGTTCCGCTTATGCAGAAAGGGGACCGCTTCTGCGGTTCTCCTGAGCTGGGGCCAATTCCGCTTATGCGGTAACATAGCCACTTATGCGGCACCGCTTCTGCGGTTCCCAAGCCGCAGAAGCGGAAATACTAGAAGAAATAATATCAGCTGCAACCAAACTTAGAAATTTACCCCGTTAGCTATCCGAAATCATCCCGAGGCCCCCGGGACCTCAACCAAAAGCATCAATACCACCTAATACCTTATTCAAACTTCTACCAATTCTCAAACATCTCAAACAACACCGGAAACCCGATTAAATCAAGGATTCAAGCCTAAGAACTTCAAATTCATCCAAAATACGCTTTCGATCAAAAACCTAACCAAACCTCATCCGAACGACCTGAAATTTTGCACACACATCCCAAATGATATGCGGAGATACAGCAACTTCCGGAATTCAAATCCGATCCTCGGATCAAAAACTCACTATCGGACCGAAAAGTTCAAAAATTCAAACTTCGGCATTTCAAGCCTAAATGAGCTACGGACCTCCAAGTTACATTTCGAACATGCTTGCAACCCCGAAATCACCCAACGGAGCTAACAGAACCATCAGATTTTCATTCCGAGGTCGTCTTCACACTGTTCTAACTACGGACCATTTTCCAACTCTTAAGCTCTCATTTAGGGACTAAGTGTCCCAAAACACTCCGAATCCTAGTACCGAACGTCCCGACAAACCAAAATAACAGAAATAAGCTGAGGGAAAGCAGTTAATAGGGGATCAGGGCGTAAATTCCAAAAACGACCGGTCGGGTCATTACAATACCTTTACGTTTGTCTTCCGCTGTGGTTTCACCAAGCTGCATGCCTTTCTCATATCAGCATTTCCAGCATCATTCAATAGTGAACCATAGTCGACGACCATTGCAGTATTCTCTGGATGTTTTTTATCAACTCTACCTTCATTCAATTGAGCATAATCAGAGATTTTTTGAGTTGTGGCAATTGAACCACGACTACTTTCAACTTCCACTGCATATTCATAAAAGAGGGGGAATAGATCAACTAGCTTTTCTACATCTAAAACATAGAAAAAATTTATACCTGTAGTGAAAAAAGTTAAAACTTTAACTCTAAGAAGCCTGAAGTTAGCAGTAACAAACAAAAACTTCGACAGTTATAAAAAAAACTTCAGCTCTAGATCCTAAGTTCGAAAGTTATAAAAAAAAAACTTCAGCTCTAGAGCCGAAGTTCGACACTTATAAAAAATACCTTCAGCTCTAAAGCTGAAGTTCGACGGTTATTAAAAAACTTCAGCTCTGTATCTGAAAGTTCACCAGTTACAAACCAAAACATTCACCAAATAACATGCTTTAGTTTTTAAAAAAAAATACAAGCACATGAAAACAAAACTTTAGCTCCTATCTAAGGTATAATTGAAATATTATAAACTTCACACTTTGTACCTGTAGTAACAATTTTCTGTGTATCATCAGCTACAAGTTCATTGCAAATTGCTATTACTGGTCCAAAACAATCATTGTTCACATCGCCAAAATGACCAACAGGTGCTTGATCTCCATCGCCAATATCACGTTCAAAAGCACAACTGGGTGCATGTTTTTGAGTGTCAACAGGTACTTGATCATCTGCACCTTGATCATCAGGTACTTCATCATCTGCACCTTTCTCTCCACCTTCACTCTGTCTACAGACATTGGATTGTTCCTCTCCACCTTGTTCTTGAGCATCTTGATTGCCTTCAAAAGCCGATGGAAGTTTGTCACAGTCGTTCGTCCTGTCATATTCTTGATGCTTGCTCAAATCAAAATTAGCATTGTCCATTACATTTGATTTGTTGACAATCGCAAACAACTGTTCAAACTTCGCATCAAAATATTACTAGAAAAAAAATTAATAACAATGATTAATCTGAAATAAAATCAGCACAAATAAAAAGACTTCTATATAAACTAGCTTACCTTCACTTTTCCAAAAATCGCATCCACAATTGTTTGCTCCTTCTTTTTAAACTTATCAAAAACTTCGTTCACGATTGTGCTTCTTTCTTTTTTATTTTGCCTTTGAACCTCCGTTGATATCCTCTACAATAGATACACAACAAAAATTCAGATATAGAAGAAAACTTCAGCTCAAAAACACATGTTGTAATTTTACAAAAACAAACCCAAAAAACATCAGATCAAAACTTACAGAGCATATTGTATCAAATAATTCTTCGTCATCAAAGTCATCAAAGTCAGTTGAACGACGCTTGCTACCAGATGCTTTGCCAATAAAAGGAGTTTGATCCGGTTCTTTTGGTTCATTCCGACTACATGGTGGTTCACCAATGTCAATAGGTTAATTCAATTGTTTTGATTGACTCTTTGTAGGTGCTGATTTACTAGTGACAGGAGTTCGATCCAATTCTTTTGATCGACTCAGAGTACATGGTGATCTACCAGTAGAAGGAACTGCATTAACTATATTTGAAGGAATCCGGCTGGACGGTAATTTTTCAATTAAAGGCATGAACTCCAATTCCTCTTCTGTAGGAATTATATCCAATATCCGATATTGGCGATAATTCTGTTTAATACAAAAAAAGTATATTAGCAGGAAAAAAAACAAATACATCAGCNTGGGAAATTTAGGCTCTCCTACGCATATATAACGTAACATCCTGGGCACCTTAGGCTGAGCAAGGTATTCATCCGGTACTACATACTTCTCCCGAACATCAGGGAAGCGCTCATAGAACCAAACGCATAACGGATATGGAAATGTAATAAATTTATACTCAGTTGCATGAAATTTGTTCTGCTTCTCCAATACATTTTTCATTGTATCAATGAGCTTCTCATAAGCCACATTTCCCCAAGGATATTCAGCAGAAATCTTCTCATCTTCAATGATAGATGCATACTCCTCACTTACACATGCCTCGGTATTTTTTCCAAACAGAATAGACTCTACGATAAGAATTTCCATAAGCTTAACTGCATCATCATCACTCTCGCATACGTGTGCATGATTCACAGCATCCTTTGGAATTTGATTGATAGTCATAAACTTCGAATGTCCTTCAAAGTCACACCCTTGGACTTATGAAAATAGCGATTCAGAATAGTGCGCTCTCGACTAAATGGTTTTTCAATATTATGTGATGTGATCCGCAAACCACACATAATGTGAAAGTCTTGAAGGGTGAAGGACACATCATGCCCAAAAATCTTGAAACTAATGGAGTCTCGATCATTCGTGAATATTCGAGAAAGACACAGACAATGAACCAACTTCATGCTGCATTTCAAATTCTCCATAGCAACAATGTATCTAAATGGACCATTAGTAAGCTTGTCCCTTTGTGTAGGAGTCAAGAAAGTTGCAATAAAATCTTCAACTCATGGTTCCCCTTCCCGTAACCCTTTGAGTTAAACCATTCTGTATACTCATAATATCTTTGTCCTGGTCTTGTAGGTGGTGGAGGAGGGACATAAGGACCTGGTGGTAATTCATTAGGTAGTCTAGGTTTTTTAGGTGCTTTGCCTTGTTTAGATACTTTAGTATCTTTAGGTGCTTTAGGATCTTTAGGTGCTTTAGGAGCCATCTGTCCAAAAAAAAAAAGTAAAAGATACAAATAATAACATCAGGACATTATATTAAAGACTTCAACATCTAAGAAAGCTTAAGTTCAACAAGTATAAAACAAAAACTTCAAAACAACTTCAACTCTTGAGCTGAAGTTCTACAGGTATAAAAAAAAACTTCAGTTCTAGAGCCTAAGTTCTACAGGTATAAAAAAAAAACCTCAGCTCTAGAGCCTAAGTTCTACAGGTATAAAAAAAACTTCAGCTCTTGAGCAGAAGTTCGAAAGTTATAAAAAAAAAACTTCAGCTCTTGAGCCGAAGTTCGAAAGTTATTAAAAAAACTTCAACTCTTGAGCTGAAGTTCTACAGGTATAAAAAAAACTTCAGCTCTTGAGCAGAAGTTCGAAAGTTATAAAAAAAAAACTTCAGCTCTTGAGCCGAAGTTCGAAAGTTATTAAAAAAACTTCAACTCTTGAGCCGAAGTTCGATAGTTATTAAAAAAAGTTCAGCTCTACCAGTAACAAACACAAATTCACCAGTTACAAACACAAAAAACTTCAGCTCTTAAAGATGGAATTCACCAGTTACAAATAAAAAAACGTAATTCTGACAAAACATTCAGCAAAAAAATAAAAACACAAATTCAAATCCAAAAATAATGCCAAAACATGAAAAAAAAACTTCAACGCATATCTAAGGTATCATTATCATCTGTTTAACTCTGAAAATTTTTAAAAATTTGAGCGTATAATCACAGAAGAATTTATAGAATTTTCATTAACAACATAAACAGTCGTTCAAAAAACCTAAAAATACAAATGTAAAAACCCTATCAAACCCTAAACCAGAAATTAAATCGTAAAATAAAACCCAGAAAGTTAATGCAATGTACTTGTGATTAAATCGTAATGTGGGAAAAACGATGACTAGCAGTTGAAAATTCGAAACAACGACGAAAATCCTTTGATTTCAGAGAAGGGCGCGAACGACTAGCAGTTGAAAATTCGAAACAACGACGAAAAACCCTTTGATTTCAGAGAAGAGCACGAACAACGGGAGACAGAGAGGCAGAGAGAGAAGAGGACTAGAGTGAGTATACTTGGAGAGAAAGTAGTCTTTGAATAAAGAATGGCAAAATAGTCTTTTCAAATGACTTTTAACAAAAAAACAGGTATGGGTGCAAACAAAAAGACAAAGCGGCTACAGGTTAAAAGGGGTGCAATTTTTACTGTATAGCCCCTCAAAATTTTAATAGCCCATGTTTTTTCCCACTTACACGAAATGGCCCTTCGGCCCAAACATATTGCATCTAATAGCCCGAAATGTCTATTTTGTATATTTTTTGTATAGTGACAGTTTATTTTGTATATTTTTTGTATAGTGGCAGTCTATTTTGTATATTAACAGTGTATTTTATATAACGACAGTCTATTTTGTATATATTGAGTGACAATCTAGTGTATATAAATTGTATAGTGGCAGTCTATTTTAGTATATTTTTGTATAGTGATAGTCTATTTTCTATATATTTTGTAAAGTGACGGTCTATTGTATATAAATTGTATAGTTATAGTCTATGAGGTGGATTTTGTAAATAGAAGAGGTGGATTGCTTGTTGATGGTGAAGCTTCAGAATTCGGAAACAATAATTGATGGGTTAAAATAGTCGATGATGGCAGTGATTGAAGCAGTGGAGCATCTACGATGATCGGAGATAAGGTCTGTCTTTGCAGCCATGGCGTGGTCGCCTCTCTTTCCGCATTTGTCTTTGTAGATCTGGGCCTCTTAATTAAGTACTTTGGGCTAGCCGATAGAATTACTTTTAGGCAATAAAATATATATTGTAATTTTTGGGCTACCGGATGATATATGTTTGGGCCGATGGGCTAAGAATGTAGTTTGCTCTTTGACGAATTGGGTTCAACTGTTCGTCCAAATTTCGAAGATCCAAAATGCTTTGCAGGCCAGAGGGCTTCTAATACGAGAGAAGTGCAGATATACTGATTTTTTGGGAGCAAAACACATAAGTAGGCACTATTCTAGAAAATTTAACATAAGCATAGCAGAAATTCAAAATTAACAAAAATGGCATTCATAATTAACAAAACTGGCAGCGACTTAACGTCTTTCTCGGCGGTTACAAATCTATTATTGCAACTAATCTTAAAATTAGCATAATAGATTCCTAAATCAGAGGAGGGAATAAGATATAATAACTCCGATCTTTTCCTTCCTATTTTTTAACTCAATATTATCTTTCAAATATGTTTTACAAATAAAATTTGTATCCTAAAAAAATGAATGTATAATCTCGTATATTGAATTGATAATTTGATAGGATACATATATCTAATTTATAAGTATATCTTGTATATTAATATATATGATCACTTATATATCGACATATTTTGTATTTAACAATTGCATATTAAAATTATATATCATCGGGTATATTTAAAAAAGAAGAAGACATGTAAGGTATATATGTGGTATATATACATTTTAAAGCTATTTATGCACGGTATAATAAATATCTTACGTGTATGTATGTGTGTATAATATATATATATACTTTATGTATGTAGTTTCAACACATTATAAATCATGAATAATAATATTGTATAATTTCATCAAGATAATAATATACCTTGAAATATATCAGGTATATTTGAATTGATAAATAAATTAAACATTTAAAGTTGATAAGAGTATTTTCGAGGTGGTGGCCAGCAGAAATTGGTTGAAAATATTTTTTAGACCGAAAATAATTTTACGCTTAGATAAGATGATTATGAGGTAAATTTTAAAATATAAATGAAAGGAGAGAGTATAAAAATAAAAGGAAATCCCATAATTTGTGGCATGTGTTGAATAATTAACTGTCACATAATCTTTGCCTAATTATGTAAAAATATCTGCTATTTATGGAATAAATAAAATTTAATATCATTTTCTTAAATAATTTTTAAAAAGTGCTTAGCCAGGTAATTTTCTCATTTTTTGGTCTTTATTAAACTTATACTAACATTGCACAAAAACTTACCAGCTTTATCCATTCTGGAACACACTTAAGATATTGCATCTGAACCAAGAAATTTGGGTAGTTTTTCCAAATGAACGAAGAAATTTGGATAGTTTTCGCGTATGAAGTTCTCCTCGCAACAATGCAAACTTCAGATCGCGAAGTAACAAATTTTGGGGAATGTTCGCGCCTAAAGTTAGCCCCCAGGCAGTGCAGACTTATAGACAATCGCATCAAAAGTTATACAAAGTAAATTTGAACTAATTAGTCTGAAATGCAGCCAAATTTTTGCACGTACTTAAGACGAATTAGTCTAAAGTGCAAAAGTTATACTTGAGATGCATTTAACACTAATTAAAGTAAAGTGCAATTAAATTTTTACATGTACTTAAGACTAGTTAGTCTATGTGTAAATTGCGCATAGCAGAAACTTGTTCTTCGAAGTTTAACTTTTTAACACACGATTTAACTCTCAAATCTACTCCAACTGAGCTCAAAATTGAAATATAACTTTTAAATATCATAACAAACAAACTTTAACCCTTAATTTATAAAAATAGCGACCAGCCTGAAAAACTTATGTTCAAATCAAGAAACAGAAAGAGAAGAAAGGAGCATCATAGCAGTTCACTTCCATTAAAATACCTTAAAACCTGCTCACAAACACCACACAAGAAAAAGAACGAGGAGGAGGAGGAAAGCAGAGAAGAAACAACTTATTTGAAATTATCTTACTTTGAGTATCAAAAAAATAAGTATAGATTAAATGGGAGCGACAAATAAAACTGTCCAATATAATTTTACCTCTAACACCTAATGTTAGGACTGAAAAAATCAGGTGTTTTGTGGACGCTAGTAAAACAACACTTGAACGACGATAAATCAGACGACAAAAGAGAAATCTACCAAAAGAGACACAAACATTTAACGTGGTTCGACCAATTGATCTACGTCCATGGCGGATATGAGAAATTCACTATATAAAGAAGAGTACAAAAATTTTGAGAGAACAACCTCACGAAGAGGCAAACACAAGTGGCACACTAACACTTGTCCCGTAAACTTCTTCCCCTATACATGACTCTCAAACCCCATATGGCTATATTGTGGATGTTACTGAATGAGAATGACGAATCTTCAATTTATAGAACTCCAAACCTTTCCCTACAAGAAAAGGGACTAGCCAAATATGGAAGAATTATATTTTCCTTCTAGGAAAAAACTCAATTATAGTAAATATGTTGTCCTTTCCTTCATGAGATAGGAAAACCAATTATGGTAAGAAAATATGGACAAGCACCTACAAAATCTTCCTCTTAGCCTGAATTTTCTAACAAAATAAACTTGATCCACCTTCTTCACATAACCTTCAACAATGTCCAAATCTCCACTACAAAGTTTGCCTTAACGAGCATAACACTATATTCACATTTCTTAAATAAAAATTACGATTAACGTTAAATAGGTTGCGGCTAGAACCAAACCCGCCAAGATGAATTGTCTTGAACCTTTGCTCTGATACCACTTGTTAGCACCAAAAAAGTTAGTTGTCATGCGGAAGCTAATAAAGCAACACTTGAACGACGAGAAATCAGACGACAAAAGAAAAATCTACCAAAAGAGACACAAACATTTAACGTGGTTCGTCCAATTGACCTACTTCCACGGCGGAGATGAGCAATCCACTAAATATTGAGAGAACAACCTCACGAAGAGGCAAACACAAGTGACATACTAACACCTGTCCTTTAAAGTTCTCCACCCTAAATACGACTCTTAAACCCCATATGGCTACATTGGGGATGCTACTGAATGAGAATGACGGATCTTCAATTTGTAGAACTCCAAACATTTTCCTACAAGAAAATGGACTAGCCCAATATGAAAGAATTATATCTTCTAGGGAAAAAAAATCAATTATAGTAAATATGTTGTCCTTTCCTTTATGTGATAGAAAAACCAATTATAGTAAGAAAATTTGGACAAATAACTAACACCTAATACAAATCCATATCGTTCATTTCTGGGATAAGATGACAACCCTTTAATGTTCAGCTTTGTAGGCCTATGCCAAATAGAAGGGCTTTGTGAAACCACTGCCTAAACTATAGAGAAAATCTCACTTTATACCCGTTAAGCCTAGACCATTTACCCTTTCATACCTAAACCCAAAGAATTTACTTGGCCTAAACTATTTAGCCGCACCCAACCCCGTTTCCTCTTTTAATTTCTCTAAACAAGCAGAGTCCCACACCCCTGACATTCCTTTCCCCTTTCAAAAGATACCTTTAGCTTAGTCTTTTTACTGGATGATGAAAATCTAGTACATACCGTGAATTTTACCCATTTTTTTTTTAAGAATTTGCTATATAAATTTTAAAAGATAAGTTTTCATATTATTTTACATGTGTTTCACTTCAGAATCCTCTTTCTATATTAGTATATTTTTTTTATGTGTATTTATCTGTATTTCTGAGCCATGTATTGTTGTGATTATATATTAAGCTTCTCATATCTGAATTTTGTGTGTATTTGAATATCCACAATTACTGAACTTGAAACTCTTGAATTTTTGTTGTTGAAGATTTCTTGTTTGATTCAAAGTGGGTATTATTAAATATTGCTTATAGTGCCTTCTGGAAGTACATACTAAAATTTTATCTCATTTGGAGCTGATCTGACGTGATTGAAATTGAAATTTTCAGCTGAAAATCGAAGAAATAGTTATCCAATAGTATATCGCTACAGTATACAAATATACTATAAGAGTATACCCAATAGTATACTCTTATAGTATACCACTATGGTATATAATATACTGTATGAGTATACAACTATACTGGACATACTAATAGAAGAAGACAACTACCCAATAATATACCGCTATTGTATATAATATACGTTATGAGTATATAACTATACTGTAACAGTATACTGTTATGGTATACAATATACTATAATGGCATATTATAATAATATGCAATAGTATGCTGTAATAGTATATAATATACCATAATACTATACCTCAACTGCTATTTCTTGAATCGTCTAGGTGTTAGTGTGTAAAGTTAAAGTCATGGTTATAGTAACATTATACTGTTGTAGTATACACTATAATAAAATAATATACAGTAATAAATAAGTTATTTTTTAATTCTTAAATTTTTTTTCAACTAGGTCCTTGCAAATGTTTTCTTAAATGAATTTTTGATAAAGTTCCATAAAAATAATATTAACTGTATAAGAAGTAGGTGTCAGAAGACGTAAAAAAATAATATACCTATTTGTTATATTTATATGCAATTTTGGTATAAGTATTTTATAATAACATTAAATTCTAATATACACATAAAACAGGAAAAATATGCCCAGAAAAATATAAAAATTCGAAAAAATAGAACAACTGCTTGAAAAAGGAGCAGTTTTAGGAAAAGAGCTTGGATCCGACACGTCGGATCCATTCGCTAGCTCTTTCTCCCTCTGGTTCTTGTATTGACCCACATATGTCTTCATTGTTAATTATCTTTTCTTCATTCAACACCCGAAAAGTAGTGTAGAGATCAATTTTGACGGAGGAGCAAAGATAAAGGATAAGTTCAAGTACTCCAACTTCGACGAGATCGAGTTGCATGCAGTTTGACTGTCGCCGCACGTATTAGCAATTTTTTGAATTGTCGTCATCCTCGCCGTCTCTTGCCGTTAAATATTGCCAGCGGTGAAGTTAGAATATCCTTTCCTTGTAACGAACAGAATTAATTTCTGGTTTTTATTATTATTTTGCTTTTAAATTTCCTTTTGAATTTCTTCTCTTTTGTCAATCTTTTAGTGTATTTACTGTTAAAATTGGTTCAAGAAATTATTACAGAAGAATCTCTCTGCCTCAATTTGTGTTCAAGAAATTATTATCCGGTGTTCCAGCCGTCTTTGCTCCGCTAAATCCTTTGCCGCTTTCGCCGCATTTATATAGTGGTTATTTTCCTCCCGTGCCTACAATAACAACACATCTTTTCTGGTTGTTAATATTGACGTAGTGGGCTATTTCGCAGAAGCATAGGCTAATTAAAGAAGTATAGGGAGACTATTCTTTTTCTTTAACATCTCTTAATCTTTCCCCACTACACAAAATACTTTCTGTCAAAGAATTATTTTTTTCACCAGTAATTTACAAATTTCTAGGTTGCTAGTCAAATTTTTTGGCCTTTCAAAATATACTGGTTTTTATTTCCGAGTGTTTTTCTCTTCTTTTAAAAGAGATCTCAAAAGATATAAAAGGAATTTTTGACTTTTACGGGTAATTTGAAGAAGATATTGGTTTCCATTTCTGGGTTTTTTCTCCCTCTGTTCTGCATTCTTGCTCTACGGGTGTTCTCCTCCCCTCGCGTCCTGTGTGTGGTGTGTTTGTGAACAGGTTCTACGATCAGATTTTCAGCACAAAATACTAGCGTCGGTTGTGGAATTCAGGTCAGGCAGTTTTCCGGTGAGCAGTTTTCCATTCGGGTGGTCGTCGTTGCAGTCGGAGGTTAGATTTTTGGCGGTATCTTGGCTTGAGGTGACATTCAACCACGGTCTAGTCGATTTGGCAGTCCGTCTTTAATCCAGGTGTCATCGCTCTTGTTTACTTTATTTGGGACTTGATACCTCCTATTCTTCAATCAATCTTTCTATTTTTCTTGTTAACCAATTAGTTTGGAATATATGAAGCCTAATTCTTGATTGTATACTTGTTCTCTTAATTAGTCTATTTGCATGTCTTTGGGATTCTAGTCGGTAGATTTTAGTTCTTTTAATTACATGCACTCTTAATTTGTGCATTCACATATTCTTCTATTCTTTAGTTGAAGATTATAGTTCCTTTGGTTCCTTTATTTTATTTCTTCACCTGTTTTTCTATCCTTTAGTTGTAGATTATAGTTCCTTTATCCATTTGTCTTATTTTGTCACCCGTTTTTTTAACCTTTAGTGGTAGATTATAGTTCACGTTAGTTCCTTTAGTTTATTTCGTCACATTTTTGTGACCTTTAGTGGTAGTTTATAGTTCCCGTTAGTTCCTTTATTTTATTTTTTGTGACCTTTAGCAGTAGATTATATTTTGGTAATCCATTGTATCTTTGGTCGCTTGTTTTCGGGATAGTGCTTGCATATTGACCTATAGATTATAGTGGCTTTGGTGAACGATGGTAGGGTAAGTTCTTATCCTCGGGGGTGTCAGCGTAGGGGAGGGGGTGCGGGGGGTAAGGGGCTAAGGGTGCTACTAGGTTAAGAGTGGGGTTTTGGAACATAGGAACTTTGACTGGAAAATCTGTAGAGCTAGCAAAGATTCTCGAGAAAAGGAAGGTTAATATAGCTTGTGTACAAGAGACTAGGTGGATAGAAGATAAGGCACGAGATATGGGCAATTTCATGCTTTGGTATTTTGGGAGGTTGGGGGGCAGGAACGGGGTAGGTATCTTGGTTGATAATGACCTCCGTGAACTAGTGGTGGAGATTAGGAGGGTGAATGATAGACTAATGACTATTAAGTTAGTTGTTAGTGGTTTTACTTTAAACATAATTAGTGCATACACACCCCAATTGGCTTGGATCAGGAAGTCAAGAGGCGTTTCTGGGAGGACTTAGATGAGATGGTGCGTGGTATCCTGCACATCAAGAAGCTTTTCGTAGGAGGAGATTTCAACGGCCACATTTGAGCGACGCTTGGCTGGTATGATGATGTGCATGGTGGCTTTGGTTTTGGAGATGGAAACGAAGGAGGAACGTCTCTGATGGACTTTGCTAGAGCTTTTGATTTGGTGATAGAAAACTCGAGTTTCCCGAAGAAGAGGGAGCACTTGGTCACCTTTCGGAGTTCGGTCGCCGAGACTCAGATTGATTATATACTTTGTAGGAAGTCCGATAGAGGTCTTTGCATGGATTGCAAGGTCATTCCAAGTGAGAACCTCTTGACCCTTTATAGGCTCCTGGTCATGGACCTTGAGATCACGAGGAAAAGGAGGAAGAGGGCGATGTATAGCCAATATAGAATAAAGTGGGGGAGCCTTGATGGAAGATGAAGCGCAGGAGTTGGGGGTCAAGCTGGTGACTATGGGGGCTTGGAGGAGTAGTGGGGACGCGAGCATTATATGGACCATGACTGCACAGTGCATTAGGGAAGCTGCGAGAGAGGTATTAGGGGTCTCAAAGGGTAATTCTGGTGGTCACAAGGGAGATTGGTGGTGGAATGGAGATGTGCAAGGAAAAGTGGATACCAAGAAAGTAGCATATCTGAAGCTAGTGAAAAGTATAGACGAGGAGGAGAAAAGGGCGAATAGGGAGCATTATAAGTTGGCTAAGAAAGAGGCTAAGCTAGCAGTTATGGCGACAAAGACTGTAGCTTTTAGTAGACTGTATAAGGAACTCGAGGGCCGTGGTAGGGGTAAGAGGTTGTTCAAGTTAGCCAAGGCGCGAGAAAAGAAGGCTTGTGACTTGGACCACGTGAAGTGCATCAAGGACGAAGAAGGTAGAGTTTTGTTGGATGAGGGGCTTATCCGTTAGAGATGAAGGACCTACTTCCATAGTCTCTTGAACGAGGAGGGGGACAAGAGCATTGTACTAGGTGATTTGGAATTCTCTGGGAGTCATTGTGACTTTGGGTATTGTAGGCGGATTAGAGTTGATAAAGTTAAGGGTGCTATGTGTAAGATGAGCAGGGGTAAAGCGACAGGACCAGATGAAATCTCGGTGGAGTTTTGGAAGAATGTGGGCAAAGCGGGCTTGGAGTGGCTCACTAGGTAATTTAATGTCATTTTTAAAACGAAGAAGATGTACGAAGAGTGGAGGTGGAGCACGATAGTTCATGTATACAAGAACAAGGGTGGTATCCAAAATTGCAATAATTATCGGGGTATCAAGCTGCTTAGCCATACTATGAAAGTCTGGGAGAGAGTGGTAGAGCTAAGGGCGAGAAGGAGCGTGACTATTTCTGAGAAACAATTTGGGTTTATGCTGGGGCGTTCGACTACTGAAGCCATCCACCTTGTTAGGAGATTGATGGAGCAGTATAGGGAGAGAAAGAAGGACTTGCATATGGTGTTCATCGACTTAGTTAAGGCGTACGATAAAGTTCCGAGGGAGATTCTGTGGAGATGTTTGGAGGCTAGAGGTATTCCTATTGCCTATATTAGATTGATTAAGGACATGTATGATGGGGTAAAGACTCGAGTGAGTACGGTAGGAGGGGGGACCCAGACCATTTTCCGGCTATGATGGGGTTGCATCAGGGGTCAGCACTAAGCCCATTTTTGTTTTCTATGGTGATAGACGTACTGACGTGCCACATGCAAGGGGAGATGCCGTGGTACATGATATTTGCAGATGATATTGTATTGATTGATGAAACGCGAGAAGGTGTGAATACGCAATTAGAGGTATGGAGGTAGACCCTGGAATTTAAGGGTTTCAAGTTGAGCAGGACCAAGACAGAATACTTGGAGTGTAAGTTCAGCGGTGAGGCTTTAGGAAGGGAAGGGGAGGTGAGACTGGACTCGCAGGTCATCCCTAGGAGAGAGAGTTTTAAGTACCTCGGGTCTATTATTCAGGGGGATGAGGAGATTGATGGAGATGTCACACATCGTATTGGGGCGGGATGGATGAAATGGAGACTCGCTTCCGGTGTTTTGCATGACAATAAGGCGCCACCGAAAGTTAAGGGTAAGTTCTACAAAATGGTGGTCAGACCAACGATGTTGTATGGGGATGAGTATTGGCTAGTCAAGATTGCTCATGTCCAAAAGATGAAGGTAGCAGAGGTAAGGATGCTGAGGTGGATGTGCAGGCACACCAGGTTAGATAAGATCAGAAATGAGGTTATTCGCGATAAGGTAGGGGTTGCCTCTATTGAGGACAAGATGCGAGAAGCACGACTTAGGTGGTTTAGTCATGTGAGGAGAAGGAGCACAGACGCCCCGGCGAGGAGGTGTGAGAGGTTGACATTGGATGGCCTACGAAGAGGCAGAGTTGACCAATGAAGAGGTGGGGAGAAGTGATTAGGCAAGACATGGCGCAACTTCAGCTGACCGAGGACATGACTCTTGATAGGAAGGTATGGAGGTCGAAAATTAGAGTACTAGAGTAGGTGTGTAGAGTGTTCATAACTTTAGTATTGGCACGCAATCTTGTTTTCTGTTGGTAGTAGGTTTTTATGACTACCCATTATTTTCTTTCATTGCTGATCACTTTACTGTCTTGTTGTGTTATTCTGCTTTTATATGGCTTTTTGATATTGTCTCTTCTTGCCTATATTTTTATTAATGTGGTACTTATACTATCTTGAGCCGAGGGTCTATTGAAAACAACCTCTCTATCCTCACAAGGTAGGGGTAAGATCTACGTACACAATACCCTCCCAGACCCCACGGTGTGGGATAAATACTGGGTATTTTGTTGTTGTTGTTGTTGTACTAATATACCATTTTATTATACTAATATACCATCTTATTATAATGATATATAATTTTAGATCATATGTGCTAAAAATATTTACAATAATACATATGTTTAAAAAAGAAAAAAATTGAAAGATAATAAGAAAAAGATAAATAAAATATACCATATAGGTTATTTTTTTGATAATTGATAAGGAGAAAAAGAAAATTATGACACAAATAAGGGGGAAAAAGATACTCTATCAACTTTTTAATTATATAACAAAAAGAAAAAATAAATAAAGAAGAGCAAATGAGTGGTGGATCATCAATAAGCATTTTACGATCAATGGAATAGGTAGATCGGATAAATACTTTAATTTGGATAGAAGTGCGTAAACCATTTGTGTTGGATAGGTAATATGTATTTGTGAACTTATCCCTAAACTATAGCCACACTCCCTCTTCCAAAACGTGGATAGTCATGGCTTAGACCGTGAATTTAAAATGCATCGTAGACCAGAAAATTAGCCGATACTATGGGAGAAATAACCTTTTTTTAAATGAAGAAATTAACTTAAATACCCAAAAAAATAGCTAGCATATGTAAATGTTATACGTAATTAATGTATAATAATGTATATTGGCTACCGATTAGTAATATTTTCGGCTCATTGAACTAAGAGGGTGTTTGGCTAAGCTTATTTTTTGGCTTATCTACGCGTTTGGTAAAATTAAAAGTGCTTATAAGTTAAGTGTTTATAAGCCAAAAATATGTCAAAAGCCATAAGTTGGTCTTCCCCAACTTATCAAATTTCAGCTTATAGGTACTTTAGGTTAGACCAAAATATTTACTATTCTATCCCTAAAATACTTCTTTTTAAAAGAAAACTCTTCGTATATTTAGTTCTTCAGTTGCTTATTATAAATTTCAGCACTTTTATCCAAACACGTAACTGCTTATTTTTTAAGTCAGCTTCGGCACTTAAAAGTGCTTTTCAACACCTAATACTTATCAGCTACTCTAAATCAGCTAAGCCAAACGGGCTCTAATTTGTAACTTCCTCTTTATTGGTACTTATATTAGAGAATGGAAAACACAATAGTATATAATTTGTATGGGTCGAATCAATCTTCTTATAACTATCTTAATATTTAACGTCAAATTGCTTGTTCTAATTAATATTGAAATAATTTTATTAAATTTTTAATACTCAATATTTTTGTCAAGATACTCCGTTCGATTAATATTGTTATTAATCTTTGATAAATATTTTTTTTGAAAAATATTTTCATTCACTCACAAAAACTTTTTGAAACAAAGAACTTTCTTTGGAAAAGTAACTTTTATACCGATCACGCTCAACTGTGTCTATTAAAAGATTAAGTGGGCGTTGCAAATATAATCCGGAGTATTATGCCCAGAGTCGAATCCCACGGGGAATTAATGTATCAATCACAATCTTTAGATCTACTAAACTCTTTAGAACCAATTTTCCCAAACGTTTGTATCACAGTTGATGGTGTCTATAATAACTAAAATTGCAAGGAAATAAACAGCTGTAAACTAGGGATGCTAATGTTGTAAATAATAATGAGAAAACGCTAAGATAATGATTTCCCCTATTGATGGATTTCCTTCTGTTTATGCTTCATACAAATTTACCAACACATCACTATCAATCGTGAACGCTCTTCTTACCGTAAATCTCTCCCGAGTAATCACAGTAATTTACTAGTTGCACTCTCCCGAGATACACTAGCTTGCTTTAATTAACACAGTTCACTTTAGATTACACCGAAGGCTTCGTTATCCCTAATCCCACCTTTAAACCCTCGGTTATTGATCCCTCATATACTTTGGGAGTGGTGTTGTTCAATAATTACCTAAATATGCACTCTCTTCCGAGTTATGCACACTAAATAGGCACAACTAATTGAGGATCCTGTCAATTAACTAAAACAAACACATAATTGAACAAATAAAGATTGAAACTAGCAATTTGTATTCACATAAACAAGAAGTTCATCTCCCAATAGGTTCCATCAAAACCTTAGACAAAGGATTTAGCTACCCATAATTATGGGTAAGCAAACTAAAACAATATTCATCATAAAACTTGCAAGAAAAATTAAAGAAAAGAACAAAAATATTTTTGGTGATCTCTCACAATTATTTTTCTTGCTAAAATAATCTCCAGTACAATACATGCCTCTCTTGGGCAAAGTCTAGTGTTTAAAATAGGGTTTTGGGCTAAAAATCCCGTGTTTTGTGCTTTAGTCCCTGAAGTTCTCCGCTTCTGCCGCAGTTCTGCCGCGGTCGCAGTCAAACCGCAGCCAAACATGCTCTCTGATTCTCACTTTGTCTGCAGCCATCTTCCACTGCGGTTCTGCCGCGGTCGCGGTGGAACCGCGACAGTCCTCTTTCAGGCCTAGCTTGAGCTGCTTCTCGTGGTTCACTTGGCAGAATTTTACGATTGACCTCTTTTTCTCCATTTTTGATCCCAAAAGTACTCCATAGACTTCTCTTGTCATACATTACCTGCAAAGCATGAAAAGCACTAATCAGAGCATTTTGTTATCACTTTTATCATCAAAACTCTACAAGAAGGTGGTTCTTTAGGGCCTAATTATAGTTAAATTCACCTATTATCAACACCCCACATTTAAACCTTTGCTCGTCCTCGAGCAAGTAAACCACACTTTTAGGCCTAACCGTTAGATGCATTGCCCCAAGTTTATGCCATGCCCACCATTATGAAAAAGCAACCTAAGCAGTGCAACAACGATGCCTCAGATGAAGACTCTAGCACCATGACACTCTCGTGCTCGCTCAAGTTACTCTAACAGAGGTGAAAACTCACTTTTTCTTCCTAAGTCACATGCCCTCACATCATAATTCTGAGAGATTCCACACTCATAAAATTCAAGCAACAAGGAACCAAAAATAGGAAGAATTCACTCACTCTCAGCAAAGAACATTCATATGCCACACAAACACACCATAAGCTTGCCCTTAGTGTAATACTCTACTAATCGAGCCATTCAGTCAAAGATCAAGAGGTCTTTATTTGGTTGTAATGTAGGCTAAGGGACGGGTATGATATATTTGGATATAGTGACTAACCTCACTAAGTACTTTTAATACAAACCTCCTTTTATTTCAATTTCCCTGTTCAGCCCAATCATTCTTCCACATTTTGATTCATAGGTGACCCCCACTTTTCTTTAGGTGCATCTGGCCTTTTTCTCTTTTTTTTAAGCAGCCATTGCACCATTCAAGCATTTCTTTTTTGATTCCCCTTTTTCCACTCCCTACTACCCCACACTTTGACTTTTGTATGTTCTTTAATAATTCAAGTGCTTCTAGGAGATACAGGTTCAAACAGTCAAACTACTCAAACACATGGATGTAGGTTATTATAGGGTTATCAAAGAACAGTCTTCAGACTCAAAGGGGTTAACTATGGCAATATGTATAGGTGGATTTATAATTTTACAGGCTACACAAAGAAATGCCTCAATCATCTCTAAAACCAAACAGCTTCTATTTCGCTTTGCAAACACACAGGGCAAGTTCTAGGTATCACATGCAAGCACAGAATACAAGTAATAGCTCACACACACTTGGCATGTAACTCATTCCGAATCAGTTTATCAACACACTCATACGAGCGTTCAAGGAAGACAAGATGTGCAAAATTAAGGCATAGATTTACGAGTCTACAAACGAGCCTAGACGTCGCACCATCAAGTTCGTTTTTGTTATTTGTAGGTGTGAACATTAAGGGTTGCATTCTAGCCTTCACCCACCTTGGTCCAAGAGAGTCCTAAGGTCCTA
>MU681262.1:3577-49297 GCA_026770625.1 Nicotiana glauca
CATTATTTTTCATAATTTTATGTGTTTGTTTTATAAAATAAATAATTAATTTTTAATTGGACAACATATATATCTACGGGTTCATGCTCGATATTTGAGGCCCAATACCACTAAGCTTTCCTGAATTCTTATGTGTGATAATTTCAATATTTTTAGAATTGTGTGTGTTTGTTTTGTTTTGTAAATAATTAATATTTAATTATTTAATTGGACAGAGTATATACCTATGGGTTCCACACTTGATATTTGAGGCCCAGTAGCACCAAGCTATCCTGAATTCTTATATGTGTCAATTTCAATATTTTTCATAATTTTGTGTGTTTATTTTATAAAATAAATAAATAATTTTTGTAAATTGTAATTGGACAGAGTTTGTGCTTGATCTATCAGTATAGTAGATACTTAAACTATAGAGATTCTACGCTAAAAGGCTCTATATTTTACTACGCTAAAATGCTCTATATTTTACTACACTATAAGGACGCTAGTCTTTAAGCAAAAAAATATTCCCCCACCTAAAAGCTTCCCCCCAAAATATTACCTTACATAACACCTTCTCCCCAAATAAAACTCTCCCACATAACACCCCACCCCACACACTCTATAAAGCCATTTGCTGCACAATTAAAGAAGGAGAAGAAAAAAACATTTTCGACGGTGAAGGCCCCCATCTTCTTCTCGGATGCTTCAACCATCTTTAACCTCGGGAACATCAGCCTCAAACTCGAAAACAAAGAAAATCATTCTCTGAATTTCCTCTTAACAGTGAGTGACGATAGTAGCCGCTTCCCTTTTAGCCTCGTCGCGCGAACTGATGCTTCTCCGGAGTTGATGACCGCCGAGTAGCGACATCACTAGAAGTAGCGAGTCTGTAGAGTAGCATCGTTCTTTGGGTTTGTGCGTAAAAAATAAGGTAAAATCTGTCTGGGACTGGATCTGACGGGAAAAAGGAATTTCCGGCGACCTCCATTAACGCCAGCTAAATTGCGTTTTGTTTCTCGCCCTGTAATCACCATTTCCGGCACCCCTACACAGTCCAAACTATTCTCCAAATAGCTGCTTCTTCTATTCCTTTGGTCAATTGGAGTCCGGCACCTTCAGCCCTTTTGCTTTAATTTCGAGATCCCGCCGGAAGTGTCAGTGTTTGAGTTCTCGCTTGAGGTTCTGTTTGAAGGTCCGCCTGGTGGTTCCGCCGAGGTCATCACGAACTGTTAAAGAGTAAGTTTTCTATTCACACAGTTTTTTCTAAGATCTCTTTAATTATTTTTTGTAATGACAGTATTATGTTCCATGTTGAATGAACGTGATAAGATATCCTATAATGTGCTTTGTTCTGGATATAGAAGGGTCATTTCACTTTGTTATGGCTTAATGGTTATCCACAATTTTTAGCTTACGATGTGTGTACTCATTGATGTACTAGCATCAGAATAGATTTGCATGAAAAGTTACAATAGTAGTAACGTATAAGATTAGTTAAATTCTGGTATATTAATTGTTAGGAAATGAGGTAAAAATTGAAATTACAATATTTATTGCTTTATCATTTGGACATTATTAGGCTATAGTATGTTTTGTGTGCGCTCATGATTAATATGCCATTGTGATTATGGGTACGGTTCCCATGACATAGTTATGATGTCTAATTCCCAAATTCGGGAGTACATTTCATGTAACCCGATTTTAACAACTTCGAATAATAAAACACTTTGTAATAAAATGAGACGAGCCTCGCCGAATAATACTACAAATTGCGGGGCCCTCAATAAATAGTTATTAAAATACTTAGAATATGGGAGGATCGTTCGGCCTTCCACAAAATAATATAACGTTCGAATCTTTAGGCGCGACCTAATTAAATTACTTCCTTAAACTCGGGTGCGCATTGATGCGACCCAAAACCAAATCTCGACGAAGTCGAAATGTGTTGACAACCACGAGTGCATTGATTGCGACGTGGTTCGAAACGTGTTTTCATGACGTCGCAATTCTTTTAAAATAAACAATGATAAAAAGCGGTACACGAATAAAAGGCACATAAGCTAGCATGTATTAAAATCAGATAAAATCAAATGCAACAGTTAAGCGACCGTGCTAGAACCACGGAACCCGGGAATGCCTAACACCTTCTCCCGGGTTAACAGAATTCCTTACTCGGATTTCTGGTTCGCAGACTGTAACAGAGTCATATTTTTCCTCGGTTCGGGATTAAACCGGTGACTTGGGACACCATTAATCTCCCAAGTGGCGTCTCTGAATAATTAACAAACTAAATCCTATTCCGATTGTTCTTTAAGTGGAAAACCTCCTTTGCGCTCTTGCGGGTGTAGGTGAAAAGGGAGGTGTGACATTCATCAAACTAGGTCCATTTTTATATGATCTTAGGAGAAAGATTCATTAGACTAAGATTTTCTATCTTAGGAGAAAAATTCATCACACTAAGATTTCTTGGCGTGATCTTAGGAGAAAGATTGATCAGACTAAGATTTCTTATCTTAGGAGAAAAAATTCATCAGACTAAGATTTTTATCCTTATCTTAGGAGAAAGATTCATCAGACTAAGATTTCTTAACTTACGAGAAAAATTCATCAAACTAAGATTTCGATCCTAGGAGAAAATTCATCAAACTAGGTCTTCTTTTGTTATCTTAGGATAAAGATTCATCAGACTAAGATTTCATGCACACTAGTTAGACTAGCTTTGTTCCTGTTACATACAAAGAGAAATTTGTCAGTTTTGAAAATGGTGGTCGGTTGTGATACTCTTGTTGGGGATGACTTCCTCATTTCCACGCTCTGCTGCACCCGAATGCCTTGAACTTTGAAGGCGATTTCTCCTTTAACTTCCCACGATAACCAACTTCCATTCAAAAATTCTTGCTTGTTGATCAATCGCTTTCTTTGTCATTCGCATTACTAAAATGTCTTTTCTCCATTCATACCCATATCCTATATTTGTTGTATTGCTCCTGGACCGACATTTACACAACCTTTGTGTTTCACATGATCCCCCAAGCCTATTGTGCGTGACTAACTTCTGCACGCGCTGCTCTTTCCTAATTTAAACCATTGATCTTGGCCTTGAGGACTATAACCTTTGCCTTCTGTTTGGAAGGTCTTGGTTGTCACTGGTCCAACCATTTGTCTATCTCATCACAGAATATACCTTTGATCTATTCACCCAACACCATCTATCTGTCTCATTCTCCATGAACTGATATGGATCAAACCTTTGTATTTTGCAGGGATCCCAAAGCATGTTGATTATTACCAGCTCAGCGCCCTAGTTGTTCTTTCCTGACTTATAACGCCTTGATGTACTATCCAAATCTCGTCTTGCATAATTGGAAAATTGATGGCAAATTTTGGAGTCATTTCTCACTTGTTTTGACCAGACAGACTCATAAAAGGAATAGAATAAAGGAAAAAGGAATAAGATGATTCCTAACAAGAAAACGACAAGGTAGAAACCTATCAAATGTGGATACAACTCTAATGATTGTGACATACACTTGCGGCCTATTCGGTTAAGCAATTCTGACGTTCAACTCTTATGATACTTTTAAATCGTGAAACTGGGCTTTGATTCTCCATCGTTAACCATCTTTCACAATCTCCGAAGGGTTTTTATTATCAAGCCTCTCTCGTTTTAGTCTTTATCTCAACTTACAGTTGCCTCAAGGTGCCCGTGAGGGTTTTCACCTATAAGACTCTCTCGTTTTTATTTCTCTCAGCTCCCGTCGCCTTACGGTGCCCGTAAGGTTTTCACCAGTAAAACTCTCTCATTTTTTATTTTTCTGCTTGGACCAGAGTGTTGCCCCTGATATGAATTACCTCTCTTTGACTTGGCATTTCTCAAAGACTGGTAAGAAGGTCTTTCTATGGACTATAATGTAGTTTTGGATAAGGTTAGAAAGAAAAGGTATTAAAGGCTCAAAACAAAGCAACTTGGGTTTAAAATTACAACCTTCGGAACCAAATTTCTTTACAACAACCACAACTTCAGCCCCAGTTTCTTTCTTGGGGACTCTTGAATTTTTATTTTGGTGTGACTGAACCTCATAGAGAGACTGCCTACGTATCCTTTCGGAATCAAGTCGAACGTAGTTAATACAATTCCTTGTTGTTATGGTTTTCCTTTTCACTTATTATTATTCTTTCTTTTTCTTTTCTTTTTCTTTTCTTTTTCTCTTTCTTTTTCTTATCTTTTCCTTTTTCCTTATCTTTCATGCTTGTGTTTCTAATCTTTGCTACTGATTCCGAAAGAGGGGTATGAAAGAAAACGAGTAAGGCTCAAAGGGGTAACGAAAGATAAAGTGTTTAGATAGCAGAACAAAATGCCTTCGTCATTCCAATCTTAGAAATATGCCAACCCCAAACAACGTGATTAAACAGACATTTGTAGCATCTTCTCATTGTGCTAGACTTGATAGGTATATTCACACGTTCGCTTTTCCAACTGTTAAATACACAGCACCATCGGGCAACATTCTTACTCTCATTGTCACGAACGACCCATGTTAATTTGGCCAACTTGCTTTTATGGTTTCTTTATGTTCTATCAGCCCAAGTTCCAACAGGTTCGGGCTTCAAATGATCTCAAACCGTTCTTATTTCCCTAAGTGCCTGTATCATATTCCCAATTGCATTATGATTAACCTTTTAAGATTATGCCTAGAACTATGTGCGTCCATGTCATGTCACTAGATTTGAAAGGAAAAGAACTATAAAGAGGAAAGAATTAAACAAAAAAATGACTAGAAATAACGAAACACTGAGAATTGCATTAGACAAACGGGGAAAGAGTATGTATAACAAAACAAACACGATAAATTGGGGTACAACCTTTAGGACAAACCTAGACACCACTAAATGAGATACTGCTATCAAAGGAACTACACAAAATAGAAAGATAGAAGGGTTTGAGTTACAAGACAATATCCATATTACAACCCTAAAATAACCCAGACAACAGAAATGACAACAAAATAAACCACCAAGACTCCTTCCTGGCTTGCCAAGAGATGGAGCGTCTTTCCGATTACCAAGCATGGAATCTTAGCCATTGACTTATGCATCAACAATATTAGGACCTTCACAAGTCTTCATCCCATTGTTCTCAACAAACTCCTTTTCCAAATAAATCATGCTCTCCATATACGTTTCATTGTGAATAGGCAATGGGCTTTGGCTAGTATCTGCTGTATTTGGATTTTGCGTAGTAATGGCACCTGCGTCAATAAGCTTCTGGACTGCTCCTTTTAGTTTCCAACACTTATCAATGTCATGCCTCGGGGCATCTGAGCAATAGGCGCAACTTTGAGAAAAATCAAACTTCTTTGGAAGAGGGTTTGGTATTTTTATCTATATAGGTTTCAACATGCCCGAACTCCTTAGCCTCTGGAACAGATTGGCGTATGACCCTTCCAATGGAGTGTAGGATTTCTTCTTCTGAAACCTCTCATCCCTATATGCTTGATTGGGCCGAAAACCTGATCCAGGGGGTTTCTGGCAGGCTCGTGGGGGTAGATAAGCATTTTGTGGAACTGGGTATCGAAAAAGTGGTGTATGACTCTGGGAATTTTGTGGAGAGAAGTAGCATTGGGAAGGGTCACCTAGTGCACAAGGATATCTACTGGGATTGTGTCGGGGCTGGGAGTGCTGATCAGGAAAACTCATCGGACCATCTTTTCCGCTTCCCCCTCCCCTACCCAAACTCGCTGGGATATTCCGAATGTCGTTCAACCAACTCCTGATCTTGCCTGACTTGATTCCCTTTTCTACTAGCTCTCCCATTCTTAACACCTCATTGAAAGGTCTACCCACAGCCGGGATCAAATGATTGAAGTAGGTGGGCCCCTGGGCTTGTAGGAAAATCTCAACCATTTCTTCTTTTCCAATCAAGGTACTGACTCGAGTGGCTTGCTCCCTCCATCTGAGCCCAAACTCCTTAAAGCTTTCCTCGGGCTTCTTTTCCATATTATATAGGGAGGAGCGGTCTGGAATAACAATTGATTTGCGTTGAAAGGGTTGGACAAAGTCTTGAGCCATGTCACCCAATGTAGGCCACTTACCAACATCTTGACGATTATGCCAGTCCAAAGCTGCCCCAGTTAGGCTCTTACTGAAATATGTCATCATCAAGTCGTCTTTCTCTCCCACACTTCTCATTTCATTGCAATAAACCTTTATGTGGGATACCGAATCCCCAAACCCATCATACAAGCTGAATTTTCGTACTTTAAACCCCACGGGCAGGTGATCATTAGGATACGCGGACGGTTCTTTGCAATCTACGTCTTTCAGCATCTTAGGTACCCATGTAGCCTTTCTATTCCTATGAACCTTTCATTTTTAACATGGGGCTCATCCTGTGGGCCCTGCTTGTGCGAGTTATAAACCATATGAGCGACCTCGGAGGGATAATACTGGGCATCATGAGCTTTGGGTGGATGCTTTTTGTCGGGGATAGTGGATGTGACAGGAGGTCATTTTTGGAAAAAGATAGTTGGATGACAAGTGAGTGAGCCACTAAGGTGGTTGGGAAAACTATGGTAAGCGGAGAATGTGGAGGGTCGCCTGGCGTTGTGTCCCAAGTTTGTGTAAAGACAGCGTCTAAGAAGCTGGGTGGTGGCGGGGGTGGTGCTTTCCCGATCATCCATGCTCGATACATGTCCACCACGTGTTGTCTCAACATTTTTACCTCCTCTACCAACCCGTTTCCATGTTCGACCAACTGCTTTCTGGTACTAGTATCAAACAACTCACTTCTGTTGTTCTCTGCCATTGCTTTTTGCCTTTGTGTTGTAGAGAAGAGTTACCACAAATCGACCACCTCAACTTTCTTCACAATTCGAAACAAGACATGTTAGAATGGACTCGGTCAGTCTTTATTATTAGGCGAAATGGCCTTCTGGCCACTTAAACTTGTAGCTGTTTGTCATCCCAATATATAAACTTACACTTTTACCATTTTGGCACCTTTACTTGATGAACTGGGTATTAATAAACATGTTTGATCGTTGACTATGCTTACATGGCAACTATATAGTTGACGTGGACAAAATGCATGCGAATTACGTTAATTAGGTGCGTGAATGAATTAATTTGATTTAAAAATTATAAAATAAAAAAAGAAAGATAAAATCACGGGAAAAAAATAAAGAACAGGTAAAAATGAAGAAACCCCTCCCTTGTTTAGTTCTTCATCCCTATTTCGTTCCCAGCTTCATCTCCCCTCCCTCCCTTCTGTTTTCTCACACCTTCAAACTCCTCCGCAACCAGAAAATTATATCGAATTGGTTATTGTTCATCTCTTCTTCTTCTTCTTCTTTAAATTTTGGTGGCAAAGAGTAGTGAAATGGTGGCGTTTCAGATTTGTTTGGTCTATTATTAGTGGGCTTGTTGAAAAGGAGGTGACAAAGATAAAGTGGTAAGGAAGGTGGCAGGCAGGTGGCAAAAAGGTGAAGCAGTGACGGTTTAGGGTGATTCTTCGTATGGTTGCCATTTTGCGGGTCTTTTCGAGAGTGTTATAACCAAACGCTATTTTTTTTACTGAGATTTGATTAGAATCTGAAGGTTCAAATTTGACTTCTTACGATTGAAAATGATGGATTTACCGGGAAAAATGGTGGCTCGGTGTCGTTCTAGACGGAGAGAATGGACTGGAAATAAAACTTTTGTGAGTAAATTAATTTTTTAAAAAGTGGGACCCATAAATTACACATGGCAATTAATAAGAGGATAAGTATGTGACATGTCATTTGTGTCATAGCGCTTGCAGACCGTGCACAATCATATGTGTTTATTAGTTATAGGTTTCTGGAGTTTGAGTGTTTAAATGGGTAAGGCAAAAGTTTATGTATCGGATTTTAAAAACGCTACAAGTTTGAGTGGCCAGGAAGCCATTTTGCCTTATTATTATCAATATTTTTCACTTTTTTTTCTTTTCATTTTTTATTTTTCTTTAGTTGTGGTCGAATCTTATGTGTATTGCCTACATATCATGTTCCCGCATGAATCAGATCGTGTGTAGTTCTGGCATAAGTGCCAAATGACTAATTAAAAAATTGAATTTTTCTTTTTTCAAGTCTTCCATAAAAGAAAAGATGTGTTTATTATGACACATTTTATTACAATATTAACAGACTCCAAAAGACTCTCATATCAAAACGGCGATATAGCCTAAAGATACACTAACAGAAAATCATCACTATTTTCTCAAAATTTTTATAACATATGTGGTCTTGTCAATACGGCCTTTCAGCACTTCGGAGAAGATTTAAAGGCTGTGTTTGCTAACCGGTCAAAAAATTTTGAGAAATAATAAAAAGCAGTTGTTCTTGCAAGAATGGCCTTCCCGCGTCCTTTTTGGGGATATTCGGCTATTTTAGACAAGAATGACATCACCCTACTTATGGAAAAACAGATATTTATTTACCTGAAAAAAATTTATCTTTCTTTTTTTTTCTTTTAATGATTTTTTTTCTTTTAATAAAATTTTTTCAAATACTTTTCTGAATAGTTGAACCCGATATGAGTTGCCTACATATCCCATATCCGGTGAGAATCAAACTTACGTAGTTCTGCCAAATAAAACCAACTATTTTTGAAAAACTCTTTTTGTTGGCAAATACACCATTTCTGAAAACACGACTCTATTTTATATTTTTTCAACAAACTATTTGAAAATAAATCTCTTTAATTTTTCTTTTTCCCAACCAACAAAACAAACCATTTTTCAAAATTCGGCAGAGTTTCGACACTATTTTGACATTGGTTATTTTTTAAAAAATAGATAATTAGCTCTCCACACTGCTATTTCTCTCCTTTTCAATTTTCCCTAATACTCCAAAACTGGTCAGCATGCAAGTCCGAGACAAATAAATGCATATGCAACACGTAAGATGCATCAGGATGGTCTTTTCATTTCAGGTTACCTGTCCTAGACGGACCCAACCCCTGTGTTGAGTCCCCTAAGTCAAATGCACATGATGCAAATAAGCGTTCCTACTAGGGATCTGGCATGAGGTCAAGTTATTCTAGGTTTAAAGCCTGAGTATGTGTTCTAAACAGTGTACTCGAGCGGACAACTCGAGTCGAGGAGGGGGCTACATACCGGGAACCCGCGAGATCGTCCGGTTTTGTAACTTATCGGGCCTATTCTTATTTCAGGGTATGACACTAATAGAATAGGGAGTCTCAACTAGTAAGCACATCCCCGGAGGTGAGAAGAGAAGGGTTTCAGTACTGTTTATATACGGTTCCGATAATATCAAAGCGGCAAAGCATTTAGCACATTTAGCAGGAAACATGTAGGAAAATCAGGTAAAGCCAAACATAACAATTATTCTAAGCTCGAATTCTTAAACACTGAACCGAAGTTCTGAGTTTGTTCCCCAGCAGAGTCGCCAAAGCTGTCACACCTCCTTTTTGCCTACACCCGCAAGGGCATAAGGGAGTTTTTTCAATTAAAGGACAATCGAAATGAGATTTATTTATTTAATTCAGAGTCGCCACTTGGGAGATTTATGGTGTCCCAAGTCACCGGTTAGAATCCCAAATCGAGGAAAAGAATGACTTTATTTAACAGTCGGCGAACCAGAAATCCGAGTAAGGAATTTTGTTAACCCGGGAGAAGGTGTTAGGTATTCCCGAGTTCCGTGGTTCTAGCACGGTCGCTCAATAATATCTGATTTTAAAAATTATAAACCTATGTGCAAATTTTAACTTTAACCGCTTTTATTTATTATTTATAACGAGAATTGCAACGTCGTGAGAATGTGTCTTGAACCACGTCACATAAATGCCCCCGTGGTTATCAACACATTTCGACTTCGTTAAGATTTGGATTTTGGTCACATAAATGTGCACCCGAGTTTAGGAAAGTAATATTATTAAAATTGCGCTTAAGGTGTCTAATGCATTATTATCTTTGGGGAGGGGAAAGCCATGAAATTCACTAAACGGCTCATCCCGATATTTTAATATATACGTTTATTGAGGGCCCCGCAATTTATGTGTTTTGTTCGGTGAGGCTCATCTCATTTATTATTTAAAGGCTCATCCTAAAGTAAACTATTATTTTTCTATATTATTTGCATCTAATAATAAAAAAAATAAAAGAAAAAGAAATTAGTCAATATTATAAAATTCGGGCTTCAAGTTCAAGTCAGGATCCAAACAAAAGGGAGCACCTTTTAGTTTGAACCCGCAACCTAGCTTAAAACCCACAGTAGGCCATTTGAATACTAACAAGCCAATTGCCAAAAGAGCCCAAGCCACATAATATGTACACTTTGGACAAAGACCCCAATAGACACAGACATTGGGCCTAGGAGTATCCCAAATCAGTCAAAACAGGTCAAGCCAAAGAGATCAGAGGATCGAATTTATAAGGCCGTGCAAGATGGCAATTGCTTAAACATTTGCACACCTAAGGTTATCCCAACTTTTCTAATTGTGTTTACCAAATAGCAATAAAGTTCAACAGCATACACTTATTCAAATTAATAACTTCATTCATGTCCAATTATCCAACAGCCAATTCGCTTAAGTGGTGAGCAGATGGTGCCTGGTCGTTCAAACGAGTGGCTGATATTAATTACTAATCTATACTATTAAAACCTATGTTTAAATAAGGAATTCAATGAAATAGAATAGTTGACATTAATAACTAATCCGTTGGTATTAACTAACGCAATACGAAAATTTGCTTGATATACATGTTTAGCTCAAAATCAAAACTGGACGTGGCCATCACACACTGGTAACCTCAAACTGTTTCTGACTTTAAATTCTTTAACAGAAAAATGCTAAACTAAGATGAGTGTTAGCTATACTAAAGTTATTGCTAAATAGCTACAAGTTAAAACAGTCCAATACGAGTTTAAACAGTACAAATTAGTAGAGATACTCCTAATTAAACAATCCTAGTTCAGCACAATCCACACGAACTGAAAATAGACAATTATACAATACTAAGTTGATTGTAACTACAAGCATTCACGCGAGCACAGACTTGGAATATTACTTCATTTCATTCCAATCGAAGGTTTCATCAGTGTGAGTTCGAATGTGTACCTGGAATGTAATGAAAATTGAAAGAGAGGGTAGTCTGTGGCAATTTAGCAACAACAAGAACCCAGCAGCAACAACAAAACCAATTTGAACCAAAATCACTTCACATAAAACCCAAGAATACTTCACAGAGACCCAGCACCAAATAGCTAACCCAACACGACTCAATTGCAAACCAAACTCACTCGAAAGCCAGTCACAAGCACCTCTGAAGCTCAAATACCAGAAATCGAACCAGAAAATGCCAATCAGCTACTAAGCTAAGAAATTAGCTTTGAAATTCAATGAAACAATGTTTTTTTTTGAGTTTTTGTTGCTTTTCTTTGTTTTTTGTTTTTTCTAAAAATCTAAGAGCTAAAGGAAGTTTTTGGGATTTTGGATCTTTAATTTCAGATGGTAGCTATTAGAATATCCTTAGGGGGAAATTTTAGGAAGCTGAAAACTCGAAAATTTTGGCAATGGAACAGTAGAAACTGACTGCCTTTAGCTCTCTATTTCTCAGCCTGTGTTTAGCTCCCAAAACTGCCCCCTAACTCTGTCCAGGTCTGCCTCTATTTATACCAAATAACAGACCCCTTTTCCAGCCTGTTTTATCACTTAGCTCATTTAAGAAATGTATTTCCTCCATCATATTCCCTGACAGCCACTACTAAGTGTCTAATTTCATTATTTAATTCAAATAAGTATGGGCAACCTGAATTTTAAACTCAGGCATGCCCTGACAGCACATGTTGTCCACTTAGTCCTAACACTTTCAATTCAGTGTTTTACTTTAACTTCATTAATCAATGAATCCTAAACTGACTAACAAATGTGGTACAGATTCAAATAATATGAAATAACAAACAACAAATTCACGACATTCAAATAACCAAGCAATTTGATTTAACGTAACGACTGACTAAGCAATTCAAACATTGTGATGGACAAATCTCTAATTTTAAGCCTACGACCAGACTTAGTTCAACACAGACACAGAAACAGAAATGAAGCAGGAGGAGAAGAGGACTGGAAATTAAACGAAAATGAAGATGAAATAAAAGAAAAGGGAATTAAAATACCTAATTACCAGGCGGGCCAAATACTGGAATTACTCCTTGTTCCTTCGATTGAAATGAAACGGACCTTAATCGTGTGTTTCAATATGAAAGCACGCGGCTAAGGTCCAAATCGGTCCAAAGATCCTCCTATGCACGTTGAGTTTTGAATTAAAGAATTATGGCTCAGTTTTTCTATGATTCAACATTCGAGACACTAGAGGAGGATTTGAGGACAACGGTTTGGATATTTGGGTTAAGGGGGCTTAGGGGTTCAAGGGTGTAAATTTGGGACGATTTAGTGGTGGCGCCGCCACCAGGGATCTTGTGGCGGCGCTAGGGTTCCTAGCTTTAAACTGATATTCGAGATGTTGGGCTAAGATTCGAAGGAAAAGGTTTGGATATCTGTAATGGGGAGGATAAGGGGAATCAGGGGTGTTAATTTGGACGTGTTTGGCCACAGTCCGCCGCCGTGAGCGATTTCCGGTGGGCGGAGGACTGTGGCGTTGGAGTCTGGTCTTTGAGCTTAGAGATGAAGAGGGCAAGGGATGGTTTGGCTTGGGGTGGGGTATGATTTGAGGTTATATATAAAATGGGGGAGTGGATCCAGGCCGTTCGATCTGATGAGTTCAACGGCTTGGGTCACTTCATTTAAAGAGACGACATCGTTTTGCTATCTTGAGACCGTATCGGTCTTTAGATGGGAACGGGTCGGGGCGTAGGGGATCATACAGGACCGTTAGATCAGAATGAAAGGATGGTTCAGATCAACCTACCTAAAACGACGTCGTTTGGATAATTCTAGGGACGGACTGAATTGTTCGATCGCATGAGATCGACGGTCCAGATTCATAATGCCCAAACGGTGTCATTTCGGATTGGTCGCAGGTAGACTGGATTGGGGCGGGTATTGGGCTGGATTTGGTGTTTGGATGTTTGGGTTCGGGAAATTAATTAAATTGGCCCAAATTTGTTTCCTTCCTCTTTTCTTTTCCTTTTCTTTTTATTTTCTTCTAATTAAAATAAAAATAAAAACCTAAATTTAATCTTGACCAAATTATCCTAAAAATATTAATTGACTCTAAGTAGTAATTATCACGAATAAGAAAATCACACAATTTTGACACTGAAACACTAGAATGCGGAGTACGTTATTTTTTAATTTCTTTTCAACAACTTATTTAATTAATTCTAAATGTAAATGCAACATATTTTATATATTTTTTTATTTGTTTAAACACATAAACATGCACGGACAGAGGCAAATAATGACATAAAATACCACAAAAATTCACAAAAATGCACACAATAAAATAGACAAAAAAAATTTTGTTTTGATTTCTTTGGGAATAAATTTTGTCTTGATTTCTTTGGGAATAATTCTTATGGGGCAAAAATCACGTGCTCACAAGGGATACGGGATAAAGTATGCTTGAACTAATTTGTGAAAGTCAAATTTGTTATGGTAAGGGCCTAAAAATATTTCCAGCAGAGTCGCCATGCTGTCGCGTCCACTTCTTTTCCCCCTCGCGGAGAGAGGTCCGGGTTTCGACATTCATGGAGGTAATAACTCATTTCCTTTTGGGAATTGGGTCTTTTAAAGAGTTGCCACCTAACGAGTTATGGTGCGTTAGGGCACCTAGAGTGATTAACTCTTGGATTGATTTGCATTACCAGAGATTAGGGTAAGGGCTCGAAATAACCTCAAGGGGAAGGTGCTAGGCACCCCTCTTGGTCAACTTTGGGTCCTGGATGAACTTATTCACAAATTAGTCCATACAAATAAACAGTTGAATCAAATAGGTTGCAAGTAAAGCACGTTGGGTAACTCAAGTAATAGAATAAAGATTTTTGAACAAAGTTGTAAACAAAGGTTTTAAATAGAGAAGGAATTTTGGTAAAAGGAGGAGTCCTAGGTTGGTTAGCCTATAGGATCACCCCACACAATTTCCGGTAAACACCCCTCAACGAGGGGATACACGTGATATTAGCGCATAGTCATCATATCCCACAGCTACCCTTTCCATCCCCTTAGTGGTCATGCAAGACGAGTGTTTGGTCAGCGATCTCTATTGCGTGCTTCTACCCGTCCCTTCTTAATGGACCTAGAGGGAGTTAGGACCTCGACTTATAGGTGGTTATAGATGGGCCCCTAAGGTTTTAAAGGTGAAAATTCTAAGGCGACAGGCAAAACAATTAGAACTTTCAGCACATAAAGGGAGCAATTATAGGCTTAAGTTTCCTTCTCAAACAAGGCACATAAACAGCACGACTCAAGCACAATTAAGGGCTTTTATTAGACAGTGTCTTAAGGCAGAATGTCTAGGTGAGTAAGCAGAAAACAAGCAATTTATTTTTTATAAACTCAGGATTAGTGACCCTAGCAGTTGCCTATTGATTTAAACAAGCCTGTTAGGATCAGAAAACATTGAGCAATATAAACAGCTTCAGAGTTGTAGTTTGGAAAATCCCCTAAAGGCTTGCCTATACGCGGAGTACTGATGATCACATTTATATAGTGAAACAAAGCAGGTTTTGAAATAGACTCTTTTTCATACCTTTAGGCATGCTGTCTAATGATAGATTGAGGCGGTTTTGAAGAACTTGTTTCAAGAAATATAAACTACTTAATTAAACCAATTCAGAGGTGAACTAAGCGTGGACTAAGTTGAATTATTTAAACTAGTTTAGGTTGACATGCAGAATTTTGAATACGGTTCCCTAAAGGCATGATATCTAAGTTTAATGCTGATTTTAAAAGACTGGCAGGCATGGAAACATACATAACACTTGTTATAATAGAACATGTTCAATTACATCTTATAGGCATGGCGTCTATTTGTTAAGCTGATTTTAAGACATTGCAAACATGAAAAAATAAATAAACACTTGTCACAACAGAATCTGGGTTAAATACTATAGGCATGGCATCTATTAGTTAAGCTGATTTTAAGACATTGAAGGCATGATTTCTATTACAGAATTATTTGAAACCTATAGGCATGGTTTCTAGCATAGTGAGATAAACATAACAATATGTAAAGCCATATAAATATGATTTCTACTTGGTAAGGAAATCAAATTAAAACATAAAGTCCTATGAGCATGATTTCTACTTAGTAAAGCAATTCGATTTAAACATAAAGTCCTATGAGCATGATTTCTACCCGTATTACCCTATCAACATGTATCTACCCATCCCTTTCACTAAATACCCAACATTTGTTTACAAGTTATTACAGACCAATGAATGAATTGCATAAGTAAATAAGAAAATAAGAAGCTATTCTATAGGGAGCCTTCGATTAGGCCCAGATTCCCAAAGCCTCCAATGGCCTCAAATGCCTCAATTCCATAGACAATGTCAGAGTCTAGGTACATCAAAGTTCCCTAAGGATCTCAAGGATCCTGGGCAGCACTTACACCTAGACTTGATAACCAAAAATCGAATAAGTGCAGTGTGGAAGGGCCAGCCTTAGTATGCCAAAGTTCAGAGGGTTCTCAAGAGGATCCCAAGGCAGTACACATACTGGAGATGTGCAGAACTTATTGACTTAGGAGTGGAGTGAAAGTGATTGACACAAGTTGAAAGGTTTTAGTTAAAAACTGTATTAAAAAGGGAGTCTGTTTCAAAGTAATTTAGTAAAACAACAAAGACTATTTCAAAAGAGATTGAAGAAATAAACAGAAGTCCAAACACAACACCTTAGGACAAGTTTATACATAGCCAGTAGTCACAACATCAAGGCAAGTTCAGTAATCAAGAATATGGGTCAAGGGATTTGGGGATATATGGAACACTTGCTTGTGAACACACAATTAAGCAATGGTCTAGGAATTGGTATAGACATGCTCAGAAACAACTGACCATACATAGTCACAAGATTAGACATAAAGAAAAAACTCATATACATGGGCAATATGAATTTGGGAATTCATGGAGCATTTGATGGCAAGCACACAACAAGTAAGAGACAATTGGTATACACATGCTCAAAAACAAATAGAGGGGTAATATACTAATCTTAAGGAAGGGGAGGACATCATGCTAATAACGTAACTATCAATTACAAGTTTCACAACAAAACTACAAATAGAAGCAAACTAAAAATAGGATGAATTGAAGCAATAAGAAAATCAAATTGTTGTTGGAACTTTGAATTGAATCCAAAACATACAAGTAAAGAAGACAATAAGCAGAGTGAAAGAACAGGATAACATAATGGTTAGCCTTGGCTCGCAGCCGGCTAACTTAGAGCAGTAGCAAGTAGCACAAAAGAGAGCAAAAATTTTTGAGTGTGAAAGATAGTTTTTTCAACCAAGAGTGTTTGTGTCCTTGTGCTTATAAGAGAGTGTGTATATATAGTTTGAAAGCATGTAGAAAATAAGGTAAAAATCAAAGTCCATTAGTAATTAAGGAACTCAGAATCAGTCAGTCAGGAAATCAAAGTAAGTACTCCCCTTAAGTTAAGGGAATTAACTCAAACGGTAAGAACAAGTGATAAACAAGAAAAGAAATCAGTGTACAACTAATAAAGAAAGATTCAAATTCAGTAAGTATAGGGTAGACAATTAGGGCTAAGTTAAGAAAGCTCCTATTAAGGAAATAATTTAGTAAGAATAAAGTACCATAGAAAACAAGGTAGGAGAATCAGTTAATTTAAACAGACGAGGTAGAAATTTAGGGTTTAAAAGAAAATGTTTCAATCAAACCATAAAATAAGGAATCCAGGATCATCAAGAGGAAGTTATGATTCAATACTCAACATATAAATAGAGTAAGAGCAACCAGACGTAGCAAACAGGTAGGGTCAACAATATCGATAGAAAGAGGTGAGTCTCGAACAATCAAGAAGAACATAATCACATAGAGGTGGCATAAGTTAGGCTAAGAACTCAGTAAGAACATGTTCGAAGCAAGGTAACCACAAAAACTTAACAAGAATCGATTAGCCAAGCTAACATACAGAACCAAACAAAGAAACTCTAGAAATCTCATAGGCGAGTTGAAAAGGCAGTAGTAACATAGAATCAATCGAGATATGCAAAAGATAGAAGTTTAAACATAAAAATCGGTTTAAACAAAGTGTAGAAGAATTTCCGAAGAAAACCCTAACTTTAGAAAAAAGTGAAAACAACTTGAAATCGATGATTTTGCAAAAGAGGTTCAAGAATAGTATAAAACATAAAAGGAACAGACTCGAATCGTTTAAAAATAGCACAGATCTAGGAGATGTAAACAAAAGGTTAGGGTTTCAGAAGAAACCCGGGTAGAGATGAAAGAACTTGTTTAGAAACTTAAAGATCATAACAAATATAGTGTGATCTTGCTCACACCAGAGTAACCAAGAACATCCCAAAAAGCAAACCCTAGATACAAGTCGGCGTGGCCCAAGGCCCTTGAAGGCCTCAGAAAATATAAGCATGGCAATGGAGGAGCCATTAAAGGCTTAAGGGTTGAAGGATGGTCACCGGAAAAGACTGGAGAAGGGAGGCGATTGAAAGGGGCTAGGTTAGGTTGAGAGAAGAGAGAAGATGAGAGGATACAGAGGCGGCGGTGTGTAGAGAATGATTAGGGTTAGGGGGTTTTAGGAATTAAAAAAGGAAATAAGTAATACGGTCGTTGATCTGGGGGATCAACGGCCGTAATTTGATTTATGTTGGATCAGGTAGATGAGTTCAGGTTTTGGGTCAGGTATTTTAATAGGAAATTGGGCAGGGGTTAGGTTCAATTTAGGCTACAATTGTAAGCCAATCGCTATATTTTAAATAGCCACTTTTTTCCTATTTAATTTGTAATAAATAATAAATATTTCTTGGAAAATAATTTTATGTACCAAAAATGATTTAAAATATATATTTATTATTTTAAAAATATAGAGACCAATTTTACGCGTATAAAATGTAATTATACATTAAATGGGCTAATATTGCAATTATTTGCTATTAAGCTTAAAAAATACCAAATGCAATTATAAAAATTTATAAAAATATATTAACCATATTTTGGCATAAGTTTAAAAATTAAAGGGCTAAATCACTATAACAATAATTTGAGAAATAATTATTGGGGATTTTATGAATAAAAAGGGAAGAAAATAAATCAATTTAAATACCTAAAATTATGGAAAATTTATAAAAATCATATGCATGCTTATATATGCATGTATATGCTATTTTGAAAGTAATTATGCATATTTAAAATATATAGAGAAAAATTGAGTATCAACAATGCGGAAACATATCACAGCCCGACAATGGAGTGTCACCAGTCATGAGCAACTACAACCCGTCTAAGAATAAGAAAAGACAACATAGTCTAGAAGCAATGCTAATACAAAGCTAGATAAGATAGGAAGGAGAAGCATTAAGCTGCGAATGCCAAACAGCTACCTAGTCAACTCAGAAAGCCTGCTTGAAGCCAAATCAGCACTCGTTATCGCGACCCGAGAATCTTGGATCTGCACACAGGGTACAGGGAGTAATGTGTGTACGCCAACTCAGTAACTAATAAAATTAAAAGTAGCTGAGCAATAACAAAACATGTAAACCACATCAAGATACTACATCAAAACAATATAAGTCCCGAACAATGCAGTAAAACAATAAAACTCGTAACCACAACTCAGTTCACTTTAAAACATCTTTCAATAGTTTCAAAACGAGTGATGAAAATAGTGAGTAAAAGAATAGAAAGAAAACAGCCCCTCGGGCAAAATACCAATAGAAACTAGCCCCTCGGGCTACCTCATAGGCACTCGTGATCAGCCCCTCGGGCAAAAACAAGAACAACAACAGCCCCTCGGGCAATATCATATATCACATTGGGTACCCGCGCTCACTGGGGTGTTCAAACTCCAAAGGGGCTCCTACAGCCCAAGCGCTATCAGAACCCATCTTGTGGCATAAAAAAATCAAGCCTCGGCCTCTCATATATCACAAATCAGTGAAACACGTTGCGGCGCACAGCCCGATCCTATAACACCCTCACAACACAGGCCCTCGGCCTCACTCAATCATAAATCTCTCAAGTCCCTCAGGCAACTGTAAAACATGATGCTCAGCCCAAAATATCATTTAAAATATTAAAATAGAGTAAATACGGCTGAGTTATGAAAATAGTAGAATACAGCATGACTGAGTACAAGTATGAAGTCAAAATAGCGAGAAATAATAATAAAAAGCTCCTAAGGGTCCAAAACTGTTGGTACAAGGCCCAAACACGGTATTCAGCCCCAAACATAGTAATACTTTTCAAAATATAATAATAACAAAAAGTTTCCAATTAAATACGTGACTTAATAGTCGTATGGGATGGACCAAGTCATAATCCCCAATGGTGCATAATCCCACGCTCGTCATCTTGTGTGTGTGTCATCTCAATATAGCACAGCGATGTAAAATTCGGGATTTCATACCCTCAGAATAATATTTAAAATCATTACTTACCTCAATCCGGTCCAAACTATAGCCCGCGATGCCTTTGCCTCTCGACTCGGCCTCCGGATGCTCAAAATCTAGCCAAAAACAAATTCATATAATAAAAATATTCTAAGGGAACAAAGCCCACTTGAAAATAATCAATTTACACCAAGAATCCCGAAATTGGCCAAACCCGACCCCCAGGCCCGCGTCTCGAATTCCGATAAAAATTCTAAAACTAGAATCCTTACACTCTCACGAGTTCATACATATAAAATATATCAAAATTCGATCACAAACGATCCCTCAAATCCTCAAATCAAAGTCTCCAATTTCAAGCCATAACTCCCCAATGTTAGGCTTCAAATCCCATAAATTCCATGTCTAATTAGGTAGAAATCCCAATAGAATCGCGTATTGAGTCAAAAAATCTTACCTCCAAATGTTTCTTATCGATTCCCTCTTCAATCCTTTATAAAGAGCTCCAAAATCGCTCAAAAATGGTGGAAGATAGACCAAAAATCGCGAACATGGCTATTTAAACATTCTGCTCAGGTGAAATTTCCTTCTTCGTGAACGCGGTCAAATCCTCGCGTTCGTGAAGCACAAAACTATTGAAAAAAAATTCCTCTTACGCGAACGTGACCTCTTTAATGCGAACGAGAAGCTTCAGCTTCCCAGATCATCGCGAACGCGACATACCAACGCAAATGCGAAGCACAAACGACTAGGGCCACCAGTTGCTCCAATTACTCTACGCGAACGCAGGACCCATATCGCGTTCGCGATGCACACTCAACCTCAACCTTTGAGAATGCGGGACCAACATCATGAAAGTGAAGGGCAAATCTCCTGCCTCACTTCACATCCCTTCGCGAACGCGAGACCTCTCTCGCGAATGCAAAGGCCAAAACTCTGCAACCGAAACAGCAGAAAAATCTGCAACTTCTCAAAACAAGATTTAATCCGTTTAACCACCCGAGGCACCCGGGACCTCAACCAAACATGCCAACACATTCCATAATACCATTAAAAAATTTTCCTACCTTCAGAACGCTCAAAACAACATCAAATCATCATCAGATTCAAGCCTAAGAAATTCCAAAACTTCTAAATTACGCTTTCGATCAAAAGTCCATCAAACCTCTTCCGAATGACCTGAACTTTTGCACACACATCCCAAATGACACAAAGAATTTCCAGAATTCTATTCTGATCCGTATATCAAAATCTCAGCTACCAATCGGAAAACGCCAAAATTTCATTTTCGCTCATTCAAGCCTAAATTTATCCTGTGCCTCCAAAACACATTCCGATCACTCTACTAAGTCCTAAATAACCTCCCGAAGCTATCCAAATCATAAAAACTAAATTTCGAGATCATTTACTCACAAGTCAACTGCTAGTTGACTTTTCTAACTAAAAGGCCAACTTAAGAGACTAAGTGTCTCATTTCTCTATAAACCCACTCTAAACCCAAATAACCAACACGATGCGATGAAATACACCTGAACAACATACAAAGAAGCAGAAATGGGGGGAAAATGGAGCGGTAACTCATGAAACGACCAGACGGGTCTTTATAAAGTCAAGGTTAGACACAATACTTACTTCACTCCGCGAACAAAGCAATCAATCAACCACGGCCTTGCCTCTAGAACAAGCTTCCAAACCAACCAAATCTAGCAAATTATTAATCAAATGATTCAAAATCATCTTTAGAAACTACCCATTAATGAAAGAGGTTCAATTTTGATCATTTTTTAAAAGGCCAACAAAAGTCAACCCGGGGCCTGCTTGGTTAAAACTCGATATTCAGACCAAAATTTGATTACCCATTCACTCCCGAGCCGGGTTATGTGATTTGTTTCGATGTTCGACCTCAATTTGAGGTCTAAGGCTCAATTTTCTAAAATTCCTAATTTCTACCCGAATCCCGAATTTCTACTATTGATGTTGAAATCTCATGAAAAATAATGGGGAATTGAAAGAAAGTGAATTATGTTGCTTACCAATGATTTTGGGAAGAAAAGTCTCTTGAAAAATCGCCTCTAAAGTGTTTAAGGTTGGGAAATAGTGTAAAATGTGCTAAGTCTTGATTTTTTAATCTTTTACCCAACTGAAGATGTCGCAATTGCGATGTCTTGTACATAATTGTGACCATCGCAAATGCGAAGCACAGGTCGCAATTGCGAACTCTGCATTAGAAGTGCCCAGATGTCGCAAATGTGACAAAAGTGTTGTAAATAATGTATGAGAATAGATGCCCATGCTATGGAACTCATACATTTCAAAGTTATTGACATCCATTAACAGCTAGTTAGATTTCTTTCATTGATAATTGTCTTTATTATTTTTAATTCATTTGTTTTCTTTTTAAATTTTTTATCATGTCGAATTTATTATAGGTTGAATCTTTTGACATGTTGACATAACCGGAAGCAACTTTTTTACGTGGGTGAATTAAATAAACTATAACAAAAGGTTCTATTTTGAGCTCGTCTCTTATAGAAAATCCATATCATTGAACAAAAAACACACCATCTATATCTATTTACATGACAATCTTTCTATTTTAGAAAATACCCAAATGCTAGACACCACTCCCTTGATAAGTTCTTCTCAAAGTAACCCTTAGAATTTATAACCTCAGACATGTAATGACGACATTTTGTGATAATAAGAACATGAAATGAAGGTAAAATAAAATGCATAACGTTTAAAAAATTCCAAATATAAAAATGTATCGTTCTTTCTTAAACATACTAAAAAGAAAAAAGTCCACTAACTTTTCAAAAGCTACGAACCCGTAGAAATCAGCTGCTTGATAATTGAACTTTTGCTATCGTATCATCCCAAAACAGGAATATATAGAATTTGTTGAGCTGATCAGTCTAATCAAGTCCATTTTCTACTGCTTGTGGAGGAAGTTCATTGAGATCAAAGGAATGCACTCTTTGATGATCACCCTTTTCAACATGTAATTTGTTTGGCCGTATAAATTGGGACGGAGGAGGTATCATTTTTTCTGTATAGGAAGATGTACGAATAATGTGACCGTAACCCATCTTCCCTCTTTTCCCAACACTACCCCACCTTGGTAAAACATCTTTAAGATCCTCCTCTAGTAATTTGAGAGACGCAGGTACCTGTTCCAAATCGGACACAGTAGACGAGGAGGCAGAGACGACAGATTCAGTCATCTTGTACAAATGGATTCTTTTGTGCCCTCCTAAAGCTTTTCCATTGCTGAATTCTTTCTCACAATAAGGACACACGTGGCGTTTCTTGATCTCCCCTTCTTCTATCTCTATTGGCCTCTTCAACTTCATATCCAAGTCCTTTCTACTCTAACCTTCAAATGGAAATAGCAAAGAGAAACAAGAAAAATTTTGTAAGAGTTATAAGAATGAACATAAGATAGAAATTAAAGCATATATGTGAAAAGTTAAAAAAGACGGCAGAAGATAATAAACCTGGAGTTAACCCTAAGTTTTTCTCTTCTTTGCCAGAACCTCTCAGAGGTGGATATAGTTTGAGTGCAAAAATAAAAGCTACTAAGCATATAAGAAGGAAGAAAGTAATGAGATTGATATGTGAAGGAGATCACAAAAATCTAGCAAATTAGGAAGAATTAAGTTGATGTTACTAATTAACTAGAAATGATAACGGATTTTAATTACAATGCATGCAATCTTTAATGGGGATAATATTCATTGAAGTCTTAATGAAAATCTATCTGACTAAGCAAATTTTGGTTTAATTAAGTCTCTACTACACATTTTCTTTTATGTTATATCTCAAAATTTTAGTTATTAATTCGCTTCTTTGTTTTTCCTTCTTTTCTAATTAGTATTGGTACATATAGGAGAATTTGACACATCATGATAAATTAGATATAAAAATGATCGGACAAATTCAAGAGATTTTACTCGTTGGTGTCACCTGGGAATCTGTGGACTTTTGTTGTTCTTCATGGAGCTTTTGGCCTAATAGGTTAGAATTGAATGCGGAAAGTATAAAATAACCTTGTAATATTTAACCAGAAAATAGATTATGCTCACGCGAAAGTTTATTCAATATAGAATCTCAAGCGTCAAAGTGTGGATTTCATATAGTAAAAAAAAGGACGTGCTATGAAACATACGACATATAGTAAACATTGAAAAGGCCGAAACC
Source organism: Nicotiana glauca (assembly GCA_026770625.1). Lineage (NCBI taxonomy): Eukaryota > Viridiplantae > Streptophyta > Magnoliopsida > Solanales > Solanaceae > Nicotiana > Nicotiana glauca. The sequence continues at coordinate 27,295 of MU681262.1, forward strand.
CTTTTTTTACTCAATAGATAGCGCTTATTCTCTTTCAATCAATAAAATGAAAAGAAAAAAAAAAGGAGAAAGAAGAAGAAAAAAGGAGGTACTTAGTAAGAAAATTGCGCAATTTCTTATTCTATTTTCTGAATTTTGAAATTAAATTAGTTATTGCTAATTTGACAGATATAACCATGTAGGCAGTGCCGGCTCAAGGGCCAAGCGGCCGAAGCAAGGGCTTTAGGCCCCTAAGTTTCTAAGGCCCCATTTTTTTAATTAATAGTAAAAATAGGTTAATATATAGTAATTATCTTAGAAAATATTTAATATTCATGATAAAAATGTATAAGATTGATGATGACTGATGATTAATTTATATTCTAATGTTAATATTATTTCCTTTTCATTAAAAATCTTGTATTTTAAATTCTACTTCATCATCACTAAATTTTCTATTTTCTGAAAAACACGAAAGAAAGGCGGCATTGAATAAATTAAAATTGCATTTCTCGTTTTTTCTTTATTTCTCAAGCATTTCAACAAACAAATTAAAAATATTAAATTTGATTTGATATCAAATTATCAACATTTTGATTTGGGTTCGATTATTCTAACTCGCTACTATCTTTTTTTTAAAATTTAAAATTTATTTGTATATCTTTACCTATAATAGTGTATTGCTTTTGATTATTTTATCAGAATTTAAATATGTCAACTATAAATATGAATCATGTTACTTAATATGATATTTTTTAAAGTTTAAGGCCTCTTAATATTAGCTTAGAAAAGGCCTCTTAATAAACTTTGGCTTTAGGCCACATTATTCTTTAGCCGCTTCTGCATGTAGGCTTATGGATTAGTTGCATACATGGTTAAATTTGTCAGCACGTAGAACCAATGCAATACGCTTGTGAATATTTTGTATCATATTGATTTTTTGACATTAGCAGTAAATAAATGTCAAATAATTTGAAGAGAAATTGACAAATTCGTGATAAATTACTAGTATATATGAATGGTCAAACCCAAATGTAATTTGCTATAGATTTAGTTAAAAATTTATACAGTTTCATATTCTATTATTGGAAATGTGAAATTTGATTATTTAGTATTACAGATGAACCACGTAAGCTTATGGCTTAGTTGCTTAGATGGTTAAATTTGTCAGCATAACCAATGTCATACATACAAGTATAAATTAGTTCATATCATGATTAATTATTTAACATATTATTATTAGTATCTTAAAAGGCGAGGCATTTTATTTATATGAAGCGAGGCAAAAGCCTCGAGACATAGGGCGTAAGCCCCACGGATCTTTAATTTTTTAATTTATGAATTAATAATATAGCATTATAACACAACAAAAATATAAACGAGATATTATAAGTTCAGGAAAACTAAAAAAAAATTAAAGAAACTCATATAAAATAAAATATTTGGCAAGTTTTAGAAGTATAAATAATATATTATTGTTAAAGTTACTATGAAATACAAATTAACTACAACCTCTTTACTTTCAAACAATTAAAAATAATTTATTAAAACTATTATCAAACTGCATATTTTACCTCTTTAAAAGTAAATACTCAATAAATTTTGTCAACGCTATCATTTAAAATATTACTCCTTCATGAGTAAAGATAAAATAATTTTTAAATAGTAAAATAAGAAATATATATTAATTTTAAGAGACATAGAATTAAGACATGAAGATCTATCAAATAAAGATATAAATTTTGATCATCTATTTTTAGAAGAAATATTCAAATGATTACGATATTCTCAATTAGTAAATATGCAATATTATAGTCCGTCATTTGAGTTATTTACAATTTTTATATTTCTATAGTTAAAAAGAACTTTAATCATTCATTTGCTAAAGAATTTTGAGAGTCAACAGTGCAAATTAGTGAATTCAACCTATGATTTGCACAGGAATTGTTGGGCGAGTCCCGAGTGTTGAGTGTTAGACGTGTTTAGGTCACACAGTCAGGCGTTTGGGGGCGTAAGCCTCACAAAACTAAGCCTCACACATGAGTCTCAAGGTGTTTTGATAGTGCCCCGCCTCGGGGCAAGCCCGGAAGAGAGTCCCAAAAAAGCCTTGTAAGACACTGATCAGTATATGTCAGTTGATTTAATTTATATATGAGTTCATTAATATACGATAATTTGACATACTCGTGACTCGTGAGAAAATAGTTTATATGAATGGTCAAACACAGACTTACTATCGAAAGAAAAAGCACAGATGTAATTAATTACTACAAATTTAGTAGGCAATCTCGTATCCTATTTTGAATTGTGAAATATAATTAAATTCTTTAGTTTGACAGATAGAACCAATATCATATATGCACAATAAAAGCCGTATATATATATATATATATAGGATTACCATATCAAATTTAGAATGAAAATAATATCAGTAACTCTAATTCACATCCAATGAATTTGCTCTCAGGCCTACAAAGAAGTTAACCTTTGGGATTGAGAGAAGAATATGAGTTTGAAAAGAAAAAAGAAAAGAAATCTGGGTAAGTCAAAGATATAATTAATCAAGTGAAAAAGATTTAATCTCAGCTGGATTAATTTTACTAAAATATATATTAGTGGAATTGGATAGGAAAATCATGGGTAATACTGTCATCTAATTAAAAGTCCTGCTTTTGTTTGTTGTACCATGTTTACTAGAATGTAGCACCTTTGATTGTAGTCCTCTGCATTTTCTGGAATTATAATGTTATGATTTGCATACTGGGGACTTAGAGCCCGTTTGGACATAAATTTTCTTTTGAATTTCACTTTTTTTCGAAATCAGCGTTTGTTCTTAAAAATTTTAATTTTCACTTGAAGTTGCATTTTGGAAATTTGCGAAACTTTAAAAAACTCCAAAAGGTTGGTTTTAAAATTTTCACTCAAATCACCCACAAAATGCATCTTCAAATGAAAATTAACGCTGATTTCGGAAAAAAGTGAATATTTTTAGAAAAAAATCTTCCATCAAATTTTATGTCCAAACAGGCACTAAATTTCAAATATCATTTTCACCATTGTTTGAAATTTTACATTTCTTATGTCCAAACGCCTACTTAATTTCATTTGTTAGTAAAATTATTACTACCAAAATCAATTGTTTATACTGATATCTTTTATAAATATGACTTGTATGTCCTCTATATTTCATTTACATTATTGTAAATAAGGACAAAATACCGTTTATTTTAAAATTTTCTATATATTTGTGTTTTCATTGTGGAGAAGCATCATTTAAAGACAATTCCATTTAAATATTCTCACAAGAAAAGTTAAAGAAAAAGAATATGACAATAGTTTGGATTTCTAGTACACAAGCGTAATGCTTTTTCCGGCAAACCAAATAAAAAAGATATATGCGAGATCATTGAAAATTTGAAATGGACAAACGGTCCCAAAACTTATTTAAAATTGTGATAGTCAAATGACAAAACTTTAGAATAGAAACCATGAATGGTAAAGCACAATAATCACATATTTTATTTTGAAGACTAGGACGTTATAACAAGCAAACAGAAGATTGATTTCACTAGGACAAAAGAAAAAAGAAACAGAAGATTTCGATCAAAGACATAAAGCTGAGGACAGATTTAGTCGTAGACTAGGATACACAACAACTAAAATCGAAGGAGTAATACCATAAGAACGGATTTATTGTCTATGGAATATCGAACCGTACGTTATAATACTTAAAATATTTAGTTTAAAAATAATTAAGGAAGGATCACAGGATTGTGCATCGATCTCTCTTACGGCTTTTCCTTCCGTTGCTCTGTGAGATTGAGTAGGCTCTTTTACTTTCTTCAATCCTCCTCCGCCGCCTGCTGTAAATAATAAAAATGACATGACTTCATGTTGATTTAAGGAGTTAAATTTTCTTGGCGTTTTAATTAAACATTTTACTTAAATACACTAAAATATATAATATATAATGCAGGAACTAGCAAAGTTGGATAATGTTGGCATTTTTAGGATACTTACTTCAATTACACAACATACTGATATTGTCTAGCTATAACATTTCTTCATTACCATTCCTCAAGAGTTAAAAATTAAACTCATTTTCAGTACTTATTTTGAACTTGAGTTCATGCAAATGCCTCTACACTTTTCTTCTCCATTCTAATGTTTTAATATGTCGATCTAATTTTACACAATCAGATGCACGTAAAACACATGCGTTTTTCTCATGTGGAAAAAAAAGAATAAACTTTTATGACAAATAAAGATCAAGAAAAAGCACAATACTCATGCTTGATGTTAGTGATAGCAACCTTCCCTTCTTTTTCTAAATTTCCTTGCTTTCCAACTTAATGATACTTTTGTTTTACTCAATCTAAATTTTTTATAACGGGCAGGGCCAAATGAAGAGGTGTTGGAGAGGGACTAAAAATTTGCACATGTTGGAAGAATGAGCAAATTCACACTTTGGACAAAAAAAGAAGAATGAGCTTTTATGGTTCTGATTATTTGTATCATGTTGGAGCAAAACAAAAAAAAAATGAGAAAAACATCCAAGAAACTAGCACGGGGAAATAGACACATAAGATAAGACAGAGAAGTTTTATTTTGTGTCTCATTCAACTGAGACTAGTTGTACGAGGCTCATTTTTGTGGACCTCAATCTTATACTTCTGGGTCCACAGAATTAGGGGTCCACAAAACTGTGAGACAAAAAATTACCTCATATAACTAGTGTAAGTTGTATGAGACACAAAATAAAATTTGACTAACAGAAACGATTTCGTTTTTTTTTTCTTAAAGGAAAGAACAAAAATTTGGGGGAAGAAAGGAAAGAGATAAGAAAGTGGAAAAGTAAACGTCCCATCTCAGATTCAGAAACAAATACCTTACTCGTCCAAGTAGTTGAAATGTTACTTGCTTATAACGACAAAAGAAGACAATAATAATAGATTGAATAGGAAAAATAGGAAACAACCTTTTAGGGCAAAATTTGACAAAAAGCAAGTCGCACAGAAACGATAAAAAAAACAATTACGAAAAAACTTATTGGCCCCATCTTAAAAAAATAAATAAGAGAGTAAGTTTACAAAGATTTTGATAGTTTAAGCTTTTGCAAAAACTATATAGAATTTTTATGTATATAGGTACACTAATACTGAAAATAAAACTATTTAATAAGATATGTTATAAATATGTTTATTAACTTACAAATTTTAAAAAAAGTTTCACCTCCATGCAATTAGTATGTAGCAAGAGTCGAAGTAAGAAGGTTAAACTATTTTAATTTTAGTGTGAACTCGAAAATAAATTTTTCAATATTTTGAATAAAATTTATATATTTAAAATTACTTTAACTCAAAAGAGTTTATAATTAAAAAAAAATTAAAATGCTTGGAAGCTGACCGCTTGTTTTGCCAAAAAGTATTTTCTACTACCCTACACCTACACCACAAAAAAGAGAAGCCAACTGAAAGCAAATAGTATCTCTTTTTTTCAACTAGTGAGAAACTCAATTGAGTTATTTTTGCGTAAAACCTAAGCTGATGAGAAAGAAAAGCAATTTTTTTAAAGATTTTACCAATTATCAGATTCCTTTCTACTTTTTTCTTTTCTGGGTGGAACGTCCAATCTGCCAGGAGGGGAATAGATGGTGTGCTGACTTGACTGGCTCTACTATGCAATCCACTTGTACTAGGACAAGCTAACCTATATTGATACTGAAATGTCGCCTTTTCTATCAAAATATTACTCCCTCCGTTTCATATTATTTGAGGTAGTTTGACTCGGCACGGATTTTAAGAGAAAGAAAAAGACTTTTAAAATTTGTGGTCTTAAAAATTAAGGGGTAAAAGGTTTGTGGGGCCATACCATTTGTGTGGCTATAAAAGCTTATCACTAAGGGCAAAAAGGGTAAAATGAAGAGTTTAAAATTAAATTATTTCCAAATTTAGAAATGTGTCATTTATTTTGGAACAGATTAAAAAGGAAAGTACCTCAAACAATATAAAACAGAGGGAGTAGTAATGGATTCAATTTCCGCGATAAATGCATTTGGATAAAGGGAATTTGTTCGAAAAGGAAAGAGAAAGAGATTTGAAATGAAATAAGGAAAAGAAAGTTATGGAAGTAAGATTAGTAGAAGTCTTCTTCTTTTGCAAAAGCTTCATTTGGGACATTGCCAAGAGTAATAGTTTCCTTTCCCATTTATTTGATGGCAGCACTGTTCGAGTCAGCTCGCGCAACTATCCGACCGAATACCTGCTATGGGTAATGGGTAACTCTACCCGCCAAGAATTAGGCAGAGGACTGAACATGCTCTCCAAGGCTTGCGCCCAGTTTATTGACCGTTTAGGCCAAACCTAGGCGCATAGTTTCCTTTCCTTTCTGTGCAAATTATTAAACAGACAACAGATACTAAACTTCTTTTCATTCCTTGCCATGTTTTATAACCATACTCGAGGCACAACGTTTTGAGTTGGCTTAATGGCCACGGATCAATCTTGAACTATGATGCAGGTCAAGCTCAACATTCCACAAAGAAATGGAAAAGGGGCTTGAAAAACAACCTCAATATAACTTAGTTTCGCGCTATATTGCGCGGACTCTCCAAAATACTGTGCCACCTGTGTCGGATTCTCCAAAATACATTGCTATTGGAGAATCTTACGCGCATCCGGCAACATTTTCAAAGAGTCCAAGCAACATAGGTTCCGCGCCATAACTCAAAATTGTAGAAGGGAGTCGCTTTCATTATGCCAAAGAAAGAAAGCTTTATCATAAACCCAAAATTTAGGCGTGCAAACGATGTTAGAGTAGAACCATACAAGTCTCCTACACCTATATATATAATCTTACAAGACCCTGAGGTACGGAGTGAGTGGTTGGTTCAAGTCTAACGAAACACAAAAAGCTACTACTTGTTCTACTAGATGATCATTGTACTTCAAAAACTCCAAATAGTCTCAGAGAGCATAAATTGTAAATTAACATAAGCTAAGAGTTAGAATAAAAGCAAACACATGCGAAAATACAGATGAAATTACTCATTCAAAAGGGGAAAAAAAACAAAGACATTCAAGGTCCCCACAATTGTGGAAGGTTTAATATCAAATGTTTGAAGAGAATACCAGTAGTTACTAACAAACAAGCTACTAATATAGGAAGGGAGCAAAAAAGCATATACCAAAGAACATCATTATGAAACAATGAGAATAGAACAGGCAAGCACCCAGTCAAAGCTAATAAGCCAAAGAAGACATCCTAACCAGAAATAGAAACCTCATCAGACTTATCCGCCGTTCCTTTTTGTTGTACTTTAATTTTAAAGATTAAGTTGGATTCTCACTTGGCCATCATGACCTTGACGAATTCCTCATAGTTGATCTGCCCATCGCCATCCACGTCAGCTTCACGAATCATCTCATCAACCTCTTCGTCTGTAAGCTTCTCACCTAGGTTTGTCATGACATGGCGAAGCTCAGCTGCAGAGATAAATCCATTCTGATCCTTGTCAAACACTCTAAAAGCTTCCTTGAGCTCCTCCTCGGAATCAGTGTCCTTCATCTTGCGAGCCATCAGGTTAAGGAACTCAGGAAAGTCAATGGTCCCATTCCCATCAGCATCGACTTCGTTGATCATGTCTTGAAGCTCAGCCTCGGTTGGGTTCTGCCCCAATGACCGCATCACAGTTCCAAGCTCCTTCGTAGTGATGCAACCTGCAGGACACACAATTATTAAGCCTGTTTAGTTTTAAGAGCTTATAATTAAACCATAACTGTTGTTTCCTTTTTCTTTTTCTCTTGTGTCTATGGACAAGTGGAAATACACTTCCACGGTTTTATGTTCTCAATGTATACGAAGGAGGAGCAGCAGAAAAACAACGTTCATCATAATAATAGAAGCCTATGATCTCAACAGCGGAAAATAAAGTTAAACATCATTAACGCAGCAAACCCACACTTCAACCTCCAATATAAGGAAGAAAAGTAAAGGGACAATTATTTCCAAACAGAAAATGGAAATCAAATTGGCAAAAACAATTGAACTGAAAGTAGCTGAAGGCATCAGTCGTTTCAAGAGGCAACAGCTACTCATATTCGAGTACTAACTACTGCTATCCAACTATAATCTACTTACTTATTACTGCTATCTTCTCAAGTTGCATATTTATGGACTTTGGACGTTTACAGCCACATATATAAAATTCAAAACTTGGGTCTTTCTCTAAATAATCTATTAATTGCTGAATAGGCTTACACATATAGACTAGAATGATCTTTACCAACAAGGTAAAGCAAAGTGAAATCCACAATTAAAAACAAGTTAACACATTGAACAAAATGGAGAGAATCCATCAAGAAAAAAAGCCAAAGAAATCATAATTCACCAGTAGAATCCACCAACTAGAAAGACGATCGACTAATTTAACTGATTTAACATATATGTAATCCCCAAAATAACAAATCCTCAAGCTCAACTAGCACGAAAAATCAATTAAGGAATTCAACACATTGAACCAAAATATAGAAGCCACAAGTTTCACATAGATCCATGTTCACATTAATTTCGATCAAAAATCAAATAAACAGAATTGAAACAACCAACTAAAGAAACAGCATCAACAGTTATCAAGTAATGAACAGCAAAGATTATAATTAGCTGCAAATCATAGATCACAAAACCGTCAAACGAAAGCAACATTAAAAAAGGGGCAAAAATAGGAATGGATCTGAGAAAAGAAAAAAGAAATATAAAAAGGGGAAAGAGGAGAGGCAGACCATCGCCGTCCTTGTCGAAGAGGCTAAAGGCTTCTTTAAACTCAGAGATCTGATCGTCAGTCAGCTGATCCGCCATTATCTCTTTTGATTATTTTACTGGAAATTTGAAATAAGGGAAGAAGAAAAGAGCCAATCGAGTATGTGTTGTATAATGAAGAAAGAAAGAGGAGTTAATATAATGGTCCAATATTCCAAAAGGGTGCATCATGCTGGGGTGGCCACGCCAAGCATCTGATGCTTATGCTTTTCTTTTCTTTTCTTTCACTGAAAATTATAGTCATTTTAGTCAACAATGGAACTATTAGTGGCTACTTTGGTTGGTTAACAATTGTAATTATCACATGGGTCCTATGGTTTCAGGTATTAAAAAAAGTTAATCTTCTTATAGAATTCTGTATTATTACTTATACTAGTAGTCGTACCCGTGCGATGCGCGGTCAGTATTAAAATTTAATAATTAAAATAAATTATGATCGGGCTTGTTTGATCTTATTAGATTGTATTGCTTTAATAAAATTCAATTGTCATCTTACTTGTCAATACGATATACACAATAATGAAATCTCTATTAAATCAAAGGTACTTATATAGTTAGTGAATGACCTTTTTGTTCTATATTTTTTTATTATATTAACCAATATTTAATATTCGCTTTCTTTTTGTCATATATGAGAAGATTTGTAATTTATTATTGTTGAAATATATTTTTAGTTTAAATTTTATTCTATTGTTCTTAATAATATTATCTAAATTTATATGATCAAAATCTCTGTTAAACTACGGGACTTATACAGGAAGCGCATTGAATAACGTTTTTGTTATGTATTTTCTTTATTATATCATCTAACATTTAATATTATTTCATTGTTAATAGAAAGTTTTATTAGCATATTACTTTATTAAATATTTTTCTCTGAAAGTTTTTTTATGTCTTTATTTTCGTTTTATTTATTTTAAAATAATTTTAAAACTCCAACTTGAAACTAATCCCCAAATTGAATTGGTAATTTATTATTTTTTAAATTTTTTTTTTAACTTGAAACTACATCCCGATTTGAATGGGTAGTTTTTCTTCTCTTTCTTTCGTTTTTTTTATAGCTATTTTTTTTGCTTTTTATTTTAAGATAATTTATAAACTCCAACTTGAAACTACTCTCACCCAATTTGAATGGGTAATTATTATTTTATATATTTATCTTTTGTTTTTTTTATATTTAACTATAAGATATCTATATTTATTAATCCAAATAAATAAACCAATTAATAAATACATACATACACACATACATACACATATACATATATATACACACATACATACACATATACATATATATATACACATATATATATATATATATATATATATATATATATATATATATATATATATATATATATATATGGTAGTTTTTTATTTTATTTTATTATTTTTGTTTTTATATATATTTAAATTTAAAAATAAAAATCAATAACTAATTATAAACTAAATAACTAATTATGCCATGTGACATTTTTTTAGGTTGCCACTTGGCTTAAGGAGAGGGCTTTTTTCTCTCCTTTTAATAATATATAGACTAGTCAACTTGCTGCACTTCGCGCGATCATAAAAAAAATAAAGTTTAGATGAAAATTTATTGCTAAAATTTTTATAATTAATTTTTTTATCTAATTAAAATATTTCTCGCTTTCTCTAATTTTACACACATGGAAGGGCTAAATCTTCTTTTCTTGATGAGAATAAAATTGGATAATATATTAAGATAATGTGCTTGAATGAACATTTACTATTGATCTCGGTACCTCCTTGTGCTATTCAGGATATTTTGATGATATCCTACATCATGTCACAAAATTATACCATTACCATCTGTCTATTAAACAACTCAATTTTGAAAACAAAAAATCTACACATATATATTATATATACTGAAATTTTAAATTCAATAGAACAAATAGTTCTTCCATCTGTTATAGAAATTTTTTTATCATATAATTTCAAGAGTAATAAATAAATAAATAATTCAACTCAAGTTTTTTTTTTATGTTTCTATAATATCTTTACATTATCCTTCAATTTCATTCTTTTTATTTACTTTTGTATCTGGACTATTGTTAAGTTTCCAAAATAAGGTATTAAAAGAAAAGTGAGATCCTACTAGAATTTCGAAAAAAAAGAGACCAAAATGTGGCGACCAATGTTGGTCTGTCAAGAATAGCGACCAAAGTTGGTCGCTAAATTGGAAAAAATAATTTAAAAATTATTATAAATACATTAGCGACAAAGCTTAGTCGCTTTTTGGTCGATAATTTAGTCAAAATATTGAATGGACTGGCCAGACTTGCTTAGTCAAAGAAATACAGAAATTTTAGCGATCAACTTTGGTCGCTAAAGGGGGACCCACTTATAAAATTTTAATAATTATATTATTATTTAAAAATTATAAAATATAAATAAATATTATTCAAAATTAGCGACCAAAGTTGGTCGCTAGCGAAAGGGGAAGCAGATAGAGACCAACTTTGGTCGCTAAAATGGGACCACTTATAAAATTTTAATAATTATATTATTTAAAAAATTTATAAATATAAATAAATATAATTCAAAGTTAGCGACCAAAGTTGGTCGCTTACGAAAGGGGAAGCAGATAGAGGCCAATTTTGGTCGCTAATCTGGGACCCAGTTCTAATGTTTAATTATTATATTATTATTTTAAATATTATATAAAATATAAATAAATCTGATTTAAATTTAGCGACAAACTTTGGTCGCAAATTTAAATTTCTGGATAATTAGCAACCAACTTTGGTCGCTAATTTTAATTTCTGGATAATTAGCGACCAAAGTTGGTCTCTTTTCAGGTCAACATTGGTCAAAATTAAGAAATACTTTTGTATTTACTATCTAAATAATATAAATGTAATCTGTTAACACTTTTGTAATACAAGAGATGAATACACTAAAATATACTATAACATGCTATATATGTAGTTAAAGTAGTACAACAAAACGTGTGTGTGTGTCTATATATATTATATAAGAACATGAAGCGCTCGGAACACAGGGCCAGGTTCTTTTAGGTATGGATACACTTGTAAATTGATTTATCGACTTATAACCTACTCAGATTCATGTATATATATATTAAAAACAAAACTTCTCTACTTATATCAATTAATATATTATAATCGATTCATCGACTTAATTCATCGACTTATACATATATATATATATATATATATATATATATATATATATATATATATATATATATATATATATGTGTGTGTGTGTGTGTGTGTGTGTGTGTGTGTATGTGTGTGTGTGTGAGAGAGAGAGAGAGAGAGTAAAAAAACCAAAAAAAAAAGTTTTTAATTTTTTTAGAAATAGCGACCAACGTTGGTCGCTATCTTGGTCAAACAGTCAAAAAATAACGGCCAAAATTGGTCGCTATTTTGGTAAAACAGTCAAAACTTACTTAGCTACCAAAATAGCAACCAATGTTGGTCGCTTTTTGTAAATCCAGAGTCAAAACGGGTTCCCCCACCCATTCTCTTATTTTCTTCCCAAAATTCCCCAAACTCTCTCTCAACACTATCCCGTCCTCATCTCAATCCCACCACTGCCCCGCTCCACCATTCTTACCGCGCCACCACTATCTGCTATCACCCGTGCCACCACTGCCCGCGCCACCATTGCCTGCGCCGCCACTGCCATTTTTGTTAAAGGTTAGTAATCTACCTTATTAGTTTTTTAATTTTTTATTTTTGCTATATAATTTTATGTAATTTTTTAGAGTTTTTGTCTATTTAGTATTAGGGTTTTTGGTTTGAACTACATTAGATTTAGAATTAAGGTATAAAACTCAAATTAATAAATTTAAATTATTTAATGTATAAATTATGAACTTAAGGTAAAATTTATTAACTACCTTAAATTATGAACTTATGGTTCTTAATAGAACTCAAATTAATGAATTTAAATTATTTAATGTATAAATTATGAAGTTAAGGTAGAAATTATGAACTTATGGTTCTTAATAGAACTCAAATTAACGAATTTAAATTATTTAATGTATAAATTATGAACTTAAGGTAGAAAGTATGTGTAACACCCCATAAAATTGGTTTAGGTATGAATGAGTTAAAGGAGTAGTAAGGTTATATTTTGGGCATGTGAAGTGCCATCGGGATGATTATGGGTAAAATAATTATTTCAAAATCAAGATGGAAAGTGAGGTGCATAAGATTTGACAAAATCGACTAAGTTTGCAGAAGGTCTGACTTTCATAAGGGTTTAGTAAAAATGTGTAAGGAATTTGGGAAAGCTCAAATCACGAAAGTTTTAGGGCCTTTGAAATAGATTTTCAATGGTATATTATGGAACCCGAACGGATCTATGTGCAAAAGGTTATGCGCGTTTTACAGAACAATATGCAATACGCGCGCCCTGTAGCGCGCCACTAGCGCAACCGCGCTAATTTTGAGGTAGTGTTACTGCCGTTTTGCTTGGTCAGCAGCACGGGCAGGTCTTCAGGAGCACGGAGGCGCTCGTGGGGGGGGCGTTTTAAAGCCATATTTCGTCCCCCACAATCCCAAAACACAAAAACTTGCTCTAGAAAGGGAAACTCTCAAAACCCTAACTCCTTAAGGATCCTTCCACCTCCCAAGGTAAGTTCTAATGGTGATTCTAAGTTAGTTTCAATTTCTCAACATCATATTAACATGGGTAAACCCTCCATATCATTAGATATTCAATTGGAATATCATTGTTGAGAGAAGAAACCCTAGAACTCGAATTCAAGAGGATTGAACTTCAAAAAGGTAATGTTTTCAACCTCTAATTGATTATGCTATTGGATTAATGATTATAGACTCTAGTTCATGAGATATGAGTTGATGGGTTTGATAGAAAAGCATCAACGATTATAGGTTTGGGATGTTGATTGTTGATTATTGGTTAAGAGTGTAGTTTACCTTATAGGTGATAAAGAATGATGTTTATTATAACCATTTGAGAATTTAGAATTTATCTAGGAACAAGAGAAAAGGGTTATTGGGTGTAAAGACACCATTAATAAGGACTATGAAGCTTTATGTCACCAAGTGTTTGAGAAAATATTTAAGTGACCAAAACATGAGAATTATTGCTAATATGGAATCCCTTTGACTTGTATTGATATAGATTAAAATTGAAAGGGTTGGCGAATGTTGTATTACACTCAAGAACAGGAAGTTAAGGTATATGAGTCTGAATCTCTATGTTTGGGAATGTTAATAATTCTCCTTACATTATGTTCCTTTTCCCACGTTACTAATTGCCTCAGAAATATAGAGCTTAATTCTTTGAATAGTTGTAGAACTTCTATTCTCTAGCTTCATAACTCATTCGTGACTTTCATTCTGAATGTTGTGAGCTCAGTTTGTATTCAATATAGACTTGGGCTTGATGTCCCTGAGTCTCAGTATAGCTTACTCAGCATGCCATAAACAGTTAAAGTTTCAGTGTTCATAATCAGTTCAAGAATACATATCTTAGTCCAGTTCTATTCAGTATTATGTAACTCTGTGTGATTCAACATTCAAGTATCATGTAACTCTGTATGATTCAGTATTTCAGCATCATGTATTTCAGTATGATTCTCAGTTCCTGAATGTTGAACACCTATCTTTGGGCCTGAGGCCGCAGTTTATGCTTTATGCATCTTTGAGCCTGAGGCTGCAGTTTATGCTTTATGCATTTTGGACCTGAGGTCACAGTTATGTATACGTATACTTGGGCCCGAGGCCGCAATTGTACACATATATATATTGGTCCTGAGACCGCAGTTTAATATTCAGATAAACAGGTTGTTCATAATTCAGAAGAGGTAGTATTCATATCCTTACTTCCTTTGTTCAGTTAAGTTATCAGTTATCATTTCAGTTATTAATTTTCATTTTAGTTATTATGTCAGGACCCAAACTCCACTAAGAGTTGTGGTGGCGCCGGACACCACTGTCAGGCAAGCCAACCAAAATACTCAATCAAATTCCCTTTTTTTTGTATTGTTAAAATCATTTTTCCTTATAAATTAAATAATAAATAATAGAACTTACGAAAACAACCGCAAAATCTTTAACAAACTTAATATTTAATAATCCAAAAATCCTCCCAGAACCCGATATCACAAGTGCATGAGCATCTACTGACAAGGAAATAAAATACCACATCCGTCAGGAATATAGTGGACATAAAGTAAATGCAGTATACTGGAAGGGACTGTAGTACCTGCGGCCGTCTCGAATAGTGCAACTCACCTAGTCCCAGAATTATCTGTGCTGCTACGCCCGGTAGGCCGCTAGAGTTACATATACTTGAGTGTGTTTGGTGGCACATGAGAATTTTAGAATATTTTTCGTGGAATGATTGGGTACTCAAGATGTGATATGTATTCATATGGCTAAATTTGGATAAGGTACAGTGATTCGTGTGCTATATGGAGTTGGAGACCGGGAGTTCTCAGGTACAGACTATGTGGTAGTTGTGGATCATGTGTATCGGCACCATTTAACGGCTATTGGGATTTGGAGACCCGAGTGGATCTTTCTGTGCTTGATATATTAGATTTTGGATATGATATTGGGGTGCAGACTGATTGTCTCAGTGTTGGGTTATTCTAGACTATTATGTTGTAGGTTATGTCGGAAAATGCCACAGCTTATATGGCGGAGTGCATCGGATTATGTTCTAACGGAGCGGTTTGTATTCCAAGGACTAGCAGACGGCTGGGAAGGATTGATTTCCTTGATTGGGCCTTTGTGGCGGGTATCAATGTAGAGGTTTCTACCATTGATTTAGTTCCGATATTGAGGAGGTTTCTACCATTTCGGATGCGTTTCTTGTGGCCGGGCATGTCGCCGAGCGAGATTGTGTACTGCGGTAATTATTTGGTGCCGGGCACCATATCGTACGGCTCCGGCAGGAGTTATAGTAGTGGAAGGAGCAGCTCCAGGCTTCTCGATATTGAGTTCGTTGTCAGGCCGAGGCGGCTATATATTTAGCTTAGAGTTAGCTTGGTTGGCCCCAAGTTGTATTGTTGAGGGATAGGTTGATTCGATTGTTCTTGAACTTGTTAGTGATCTGGGGAGATCTACGAGTTACTTTTTCTGTGCTGTGAGACGTTATGATTAGTTGGATGTAGGCACATGCGGTGCGGTTCTATTGAGGATTCATAGAGAAAGTCGAGCGGGAAGAGTAATTGAGTGTTGCTCGGTAAATGGAGTATTGGTTATGATCTATCAGGTTGCGTTTCGTATATTATTTGTTTCACCGTGGGTGTAAATAATTGCTTTGGTTTCAGACATCAAAAAAAAAAATTTGTGCGTGGCTGCTAATTTTGAGCATAGCGACTTGAGGTGCTTAATGTGTAACCATGTTTGGATAGGATCGCACATTGTAGCGAGACTACGTGGAGTTATGACCTTTCGGGGTAGACTCAGGTATTATATATTTCTATGATGTGAGATGGGGTCCCCGCTTCGTGTTGTAATGGTATTGATGAACTTGAGGTATGACTCTTTCGTTTGAGTCATTTTTTGGAATTGAGTATATTTAGATTGTTTCTTATTGGTGCGTGTATTATAAAAGTTATGGCTTAGGCCTGTGTTGAGGTGTCATGTCATCAGAGTGGTGTGTTGGGTTTGAGGTGATCATTGGAGTTATTAATGAATTCGAACAGATGTGATTTCAGCTTGTTAGAAGGATGAAAATCAAGGTCTGGTCCGGAAATCTGTTGTGGTATTAGTCAAAAAGGAAGTGGCTTCACGTATGGTTGATCTGAGGAATGGTTGCGGTTTATCGCATGTTTTAATTATCGTTGGCAGTATATGAAAGTGTTGGAATAAGACTTTAGCTAATAAGAGGTTCCTATCGGTAATTGAGTATTGTGGGCAACTGATGTGAATAGAAGTTATCGTTTTGAGCATTGAGCTATATAGCATATCATGTGACTGAGGGTTATTACAACTGGTTCAGGCTTATTCTGAGTATAGATGTGAGGTTCTGATTTTGAGTATGACTTCGGAAAGTGCAATGTAGTCCGACGGTTTACGGTCTAGATGGACTATGAAATTTCAGCTGTATTGTATTATCGGACCTACGTGAGATAGGGTGACGTGGGATCACCCTGGGTATATGCTTGGTAAGGTCGTTCAGCTATTGGTTGGTTCTAGTACAACTCTGAGTACGCTCGAGGACGAGCGTTTGTTTAAGTTGGGGAGGATGTGATGACCTGACCCGTCGTCTCATGAGTTACCGCCCCGTTTCCCCCATATTATGTTTCCTTATGCTTCATTATCGGTATTGGATGTGTTAGAGTTAATTTGGATTGGTTTTGATAATAAATGAGACACTTAGTCTCTTTTAAGAAGACTTAAGTTGGAAAAGTCAACCGGGCATTGAATTGTGTGTTACAGGGCTCAGATGTGAATTCCTATGATTTGGTTAGCTCCGGGAGGTGATTTGTGACTTAGGAGTGTGATCGGAAGTGGTTTTGGAGGTCCGGGGTAGAATTAGGCTTGAATTGGCGAAGTTAGTATTTTGGCGAATTCTGGTTGATAGGTGAGATTTTGATCTGGTAGTCGGAATGGAATTACGAGAGCTGTTGTAGCTCTGTTAGGTGATTTGGGATGTGTGTGCAAAATTTCAGGTCATTCAGACGTGATTTGGTTGGGTTTTTGATCAAACGCGGGTTTTGGAAGTTTTAAAAGAACTTAGGCTTGAATTTGATGTAATTTGATGGTTTTGGTGTTGTTTGAGGCGTTTTGATGAATGGAAATAAGTTCGTATGATGTTTTAGGGGGTGTCGGTATTTTTGGTTGAGGTCCCGGGGGTCTCAAGTGTGTTTTGGATGCCCAACAGGTCTTTTTTGGAAAATTTTGAACTGTTATTTCTGGTATCTGGTTTCCTTCTTCGCGAACGCGAGGGGTGTCTCGCAAACACGAAGAGGAAAAATGAGGGGCTATGAGTTTGGCCTTCGCGAACGCAAAGGGGGAGACGCGAACGCGAAGGAGAGGAACAGGGTGCTACACGAACGCGGGAGGGCAACCGCGAATGCGTAGAAGAAAAATTGGCCTGGAGATATTTGGCCTCCACGAACGCGAGGCCCTGAGACGCGAACGCGAAAGGTCCAGTATTTGGCCTACGTGAACGCGAGGCTTGTGATGCGAACGCGAAGGTCTGGGGAAGTTGGCCTTCGCGAACGCGAGAGAAGTCTCGCGAACGTGATGAAGAACGGGCTTGGGCAGAATGTTAAGTTCAGAAAATGGGACTTCGTTCCCAATTTCCATTTTTAGCGATTTAGAGCTCGGGTAGAGCGATTTTTTATCAGATTTTTGGAGAGAAAAACGGGGTAATTGTTCTTAACTCAATTTTGGTTATATTACTTGAATCTATTGCAAGTTTTGTTGTTAATCCGTGAATTTAAGGGAGAAAAAGCTTAAAAACCCTCTTGGACATTTTTGAGGATTTGAAGGTCGAAACGATATGGAAAATTGTTATATTTGGTATGGTTAGACTCGTGGCGAGATAAGGAATCCGTTGATGTTAGTTTTGTAATTTTTCGAGAAGTGGGCCCGGGGCTCGGGTTTTGCTAGTTTTGAGATTTTTGCTATTTCTCGATTGTTTTCGATTGGGTATTGTTCCCTTAGAATATTGTGATGTATTCGCTCTGATTTTGGTTAGATACAACGCGCGTAGAGGCCGATTTGAGAGGCAAAGGCGTCGCAAGCTAGAGATTTCACCTGTTCGAGGTCAGTAATGATTTTAAATGATGTCCTGAGGGTTTGAAACCCCGGATTTGCACAACGTAGTGCTATGTTGAGAGGAAGCACATGCTGTATGACGAGCGCGGAGTCATTCACTATTGGGGATTGTGACTTGGTCCATCCCGGTTGATATTTTACCGCATATTTGATAAAGACTTATTGTTTTTCACAATATTTGGGCTTATTGCCATACTTGGGCTCCGTGCCGACTATTTGAAATCCTTGTGAATTTCTATCACTATTTTTCCTCACTAATTGAAATATTATTTGAACTCAGTCCAATTGAATTATACTGTTTCATGAACTCAGCTACATTTATACTCAACTTGAGATTTGAACGATGTTTCTAATGTTGTTTGAGCTGAGCATCATTGTTTTACTGATGCCCAAGGATCTTATGATTATTTTCTGGACTGATTGAGGCCGAGGCCCATATGTGAGGATATGTTGAGTGATGTGAGGAGGCTTTCAGGCCTCGAGTGTGATATGAGAAGGCTTTAAGGCCTTATGTTGATATGGCAGGCTTTAAGGCCTTATGATATAGCGTTTGGGCTGTAGGAGCCCCTCCGGAGTCTGCACACCCACAGTGAGCACAGGGTTGGAGTGAGCCCGAGGGGCTGATGTTGTGTTTTGTGAGTTCGGAGTGAGCCCGAGGGGCTGATGTTGTATTTTGTGAGATAGGAGTGAGCCCGTGGGCTGATACTGTACTGAGAGATTTGATATTGAGCCCGAGGGGCAGGTTTCTGATTATTTCTTACTTGTTGAAATTATTTGTCTTCACTGTTTTAAAAAAAAGATTTATCTGATACTTCACGGTTTCATTGTGTAACTGATTATACTGCTTGAGATAACGTTATTTGTGCCTTTATGAGATTTCATGCTTTCAGTCATTATTTATTATTATTACTCACTAGGTCAGAGTACTCACATTACTCCCTGCACCATGAGTGCAGATACAGGCAGAGCTGAGTTCGCTCCTGAGCGCTGATTCTTTCCAGACCAGACGGTGACTAGGAGTAACGAGGTAGCTGTTGACGTCCGCAGCCCCGTTTTCTCCCTTATCTTATATTATTTATGATATCCTCAGACTTTGTAAAATTTTAGTAAACTCTGTAGTAGCTCATGACTTGTGACACCCCGATTTCGGGACGGTTTCCTTGTTTTATCATGTTTTATTCCACACTTATGATTATATTATCTATGATTCGGAATTATTCATGCTAAGTAACTGTAAAAAGAGGTATTGTTGTTCTGCTGGCTGGCCTTGTCTTCACGAGAGGCGCCATCACGATAGGGTACGGGAATTGTCTAGAGAGTGGACTTAACTGTTGTGTGAGTGAATGCAAGAGTTGCTGAAGAGTTAAAATTTCAGATGATTTGTGTTTCCACAAGCTTATGAAGGAATGAGTTAAATCTCACTATGGTATTACGGCAGTAATAGAGTATATGCGTTATGATTATTTAGCGCGTTTTGATCTATGGCTTTGAACCAATTTGGGGAGTTTGCTATTAATTAAGTTGATTGCACGGTTAAGAGCTATATTGTTCCAGTCTGCCGCAGAGATGCCTCGGTATTATTCGATCCCGGTTCCACCTCTTCTTATGTGTCATCATATTTTGCTCATTATTTGGGTACGCCCTGAGAGTTTCTTTCTTTACATGTTCATGAATCTACCTCGGTGGGCGATACTGTTGTTATGGACCGTGTATATCGGTCTTGTATTGTGACTATTGGGGGTCTGGAGACCCGAGTTGATTTACTTTTGTTGAGCATGGTTGACTTTGATGTTATTCTGGGCATGGATTGGCTATCTCCGTGTCATGCTATTCTAGACTGTCATGCTAAAACAGTTACTTTGGCTATTCCAGGTGTTCCGAGGATCGAGTGGCATGGTATGACTGATTATGTCCCCAGCAGAGTAATTTCTTTCTTGAAAGCCCAGCATATGGTTGGGAAGGGTTGTCTATCATATCTAGCTTTTGTGCGAGATGTTGGAGCTGAGACTCCTAGTATTGATTCTATCCCAGTTGTGAGGGATTTTCCTGACGTATTTCCTGCAGACCTACCGGGCATGCCGCAAGACAGGGATATTGATTTTGGCATTGACTTGGTGACGGGCACCCAGCCCATTTCTATTCCGCCATATCGTACGACACCAGCAGAGTTGAAAGAATTGAAAGACCAGTTTTAGGAACTCTTAGATAAGGGGTTCATTCGGCCTAGTGTATCACCTTAGGGTGCACCAGTCTTATTTGTGAAAAAGAAAGATGGCACAATGAGGATGTGCATTGATTACAGGCAGTTGAATAAAGTAACAGTGAAGAACAAGTATCCTTTGCCTCATATTGATGACTTATTTGATCAGCTTCAGGGAGCGAGGGTGTTTTCTAAGATCGATCTCCATTTGGGCTATCACCAGTTGAAGATCAGGGAGTCAGATATTCCCAAGACTGCTTTCAGGACTAGATATGGTCACTATGAATTTTTGGTTACGTCTTTCGGGCTGACCAATGCCCCAGCAGCGTTCATGCATTTGATGAACATTGTATTTCGGCCGTATCTGGATTTATTTGTTATTGTATTCATTGATGGTGTACTCGCGTGGCCAGGCGGAGCACGACCACCATTTGCGTGTAGTGTTGTAGAGATTGAGAGAGGAGAAACTTTATGCAAAATTCTCCAAGTGTGAGTTTTGGCTGAGTTCTGTGGCATCCTTGGGACACATAGTGTCGAGCGAGGGTATTCAGGTTGATCCAAAGAAGATAGAAGCAGTGCAGAGTTGGTCTAGACCGTCCTCAGCCACAGAGATCTGGAGTTTTCTTGGGTTAGCAGGCTATTATCGCCGGTTCGTTTAGGGATTTTCATCCATTGCATCGCCCTTGACCAAGTTGACTCAGAAGGGTGCTCCATTTGTATGGTCGGGCGAGTGTGAGGAGAGCTTTCAGAAGCTCAAGACAGTTTTGACCACAGCTCCAGTGTTGGTTTTACCATCAGCTACAGGTTCATACAAGGTATATTGTGATGTATTCTCTCTGATACAAACTTGTCACGACCCAATTACGGAATCCGGTCGTGATGGCACCTCTCGTGAAGACAAGGCCAGCCAGAAGAACAATAATACCTCTTTTTACAGTTACTTAGCATGAATAAGTCTGAATCATAGATAATATAATCATAAGTGTGGAATAAAACATGATAAAACAAGGAAACACGTCCCGACTCAGCCCGAAATCGGGGTGTCACAAATCATGAGCTACTACAGAGTTTACTAAAATTTTACAAAGTCTGAAGATATCATAAATAATATAAGATAAGGGAGAAAACAGGGCTGCGGACGTCAACAGCTACCTCGTTACTCCTAGTCACCGCCTGGTCTGGAAAGAATCAGCGCTCAGGAGCGAACTCAGCTCTACCTGTATCTGCACTCATGGTGCAG
>MU681262.1:62994-82026 GCA_026770625.1 Nicotiana glauca
CTCAGCTACATTTATACTCAACTTGAGATTTGAACGATATTTCTAATGTTGTTTGAGCTGAGCATCATTGTTTTACTGATGCCCAAGGGGCTTATGATTATTTTCTGGACTGATTGAGGCCGAGGCCCATATGTGAGAATATGTTGAGTGATGTGAGGAGGCTTTCAGGCCTCGAGTGTGATATGAGAAGGATTTAAGGCCTTATGTTGATATGATATGCTTTAAGGCCTTATGATATAGCGCTTGGGCTGTAGGAGCCCCTCCGAAGTCTACACACCCACAGTGAGTGCATGGTACCCAGGTGAGTTAGGAGTGAGCTCGAGGGGCTGATGTTGTGTTTTGTGAGTTGGGAGTGAGCCCAAAGGGCTGATACTGTACTGAGAGTTTTGATATTGAGCCCGAGGGGCAGGTTTCTGATTATTTCTTACTTGTTAAAATTATTTGTCTTAACTGTTTTGAAAGAGATTTATTTGATATTTCACGATTTTATTTTATAATTGATTTTACTGATTGTGATAGCGTTATTTGTGCCTTTGTGAGATTTCATGCTTTCAGTCATTATTTATTTTTATTACTTATTGGGTCGGGGTACTCACATTACTCCCTGCACCTCGTGTGCAGATGCAAGTATTTGTTCACCCGGTAGCCGGTTTTGAGCTGATTAAAGGTTTTGCTATCATAGCTGAGCAAGGTGACCGCCAGCGTTCGCGGCACCGGCCTTCTTCCTTTGATTCTAAATTCTATTCTATATATTACTGGCCTTGTAGTTGTATTTAGTAGACTCTGTAGTAGCTCATGACTTGTGACACCCCGATTTCGGGCTGAGTCGGGATGGTTTCCTTGTTTTATCATATTTATTTCGCACTTATGATTATATTATCCATGTTTTAGACTTATTCATGCTAAGTAACTGTAAAAAAAGTATTGTTATTCTGTCGGCTGGCCTTGTCTTCACGAGAGGCGCCATCACGACCGGGTTCGGGAATTAGGTCGTGACAAGTTGGTATCAGAGCCTAGGTTACTAGGTCTCGCGAGTCATGAGCAGGTTTGGTAGAGTCTTGCGGATAGGTACTGAGACGTCTGTATTTATCCTCGAGAGGTTGCATAACCTTTAGGAAGAACTTTATATTCTTGAAATTCTCGTCGTGCGACTTTGTTGATCCGAGAACTAAATTTCTATTATTCTATTCTCTCGCAGATGGCGAGGACTCGCGCTACCGGACAAGGCGGATGACCACTAGTACCATCTACTGAGGCCATCAGAGGCCGTGGACGCGATCGTGGTCGATGCAGAGCTGCGGGGGCAGCACCTGTTGACCTACCAGTTGCCCCGGTTCAGGACCAGGCTCCAACTGCAGACACTCCAGCAGCACCTGTTCCGGCACCTGCTGTGCCTACTGTGATTCCGGGTCTTCAGGAGGCCCTAGCTTAGATTTTATCAGTTTGCACTGGCCTGGCTCAAGTAGTCTCAGCCACTACTGCAGCAGCTACTTCGCAGACCGGGGAAGGTAATCAGAGGAGCTAGGCGCCATTACGACTCCCGATGGTGGGAAATTCGGGTCATGACAAGTTGGTATCAGAGCTATAGGTTGCATAGGTCTCACAACTCACGAACAACCTTAGTAGAGTCTGAGGGATCGGTACAGAGACGTCTATATTTATCCCCCAGAGGCTACAGAGTTATGAAAATTTTTACCTTTATTCTTTCCTGTCGTGCGAATTTGTTCTTCAAATGCTAATTGAATTTCTACTCTGTTCTTCCACAGATGGCAAGAACACGCGCTTCCTCATCTACTGATCAATAGCCTGAGGCCCCGGCAGTAGCTCCCGCTAGGGGCAGAGGCCGAGGTCGAGGTCGTCCTAGAGGCCGAGGTAGGGAAAGAGCTCAGTCCCGAGCAGCATCACCAGTGGCGGAACCTCAGATCCATATTGAGGAGGAGGTTCCAGTCCCAGAAGCTCCAGCGGGCCCAGCTCAGGTCCCAGAGGGGTTCATTGCTACCCCAGTTCTTCAGGATGCTCTGGTCCGATTGGTAGGCTTTATGGAGAGTGTCACCCGAGCAGGGTTGCTTCCGGCAACACCAGCCACTTCTCAGGCTGGAGGAGGTAATCAGACTCCCGCTATGCGCACTCCGGAGCCAGTAGCTACCCAGGTTCAGGTTCCAGTGGTTCAGCCAACTGAGGCAGTTCAACCAGGTGTATTGGCTCAAACCGGCGAGGGTGCAGCTATGTCCGCCGATGCCTTATGGAGATTGGACAGATTCACCAAACTCTTTACTACCACATTCAGCGGTACTTCTTCAGAGGATGCCCAAGACTTTTTATATAGCTTCCATGAGGTTCTCCGGACTATGGGTATTGTGGAGACCAATAGGGTTGATTTTGCCACTTTTCGTCTATCTGGATCCGCCAAGACTTGGTGGAGAGACTATTGTTTATCCAAACCAGCAGGGTCGCCATCTTTGACTTTGGACCAGTTTGCAGAGTTGTTTTTGGAAAAGTTTCTTCCAGTGACTCAGAGGGAGGCTCTTCGTAAGCAGTTTGAGTGCCTCCATCAGGGCTCCATGCCAGTCACTCAGTATGAGACTCGATTCATTGACCTAGCTCGAGATGCCATTGTCATAGTTCCCACCGATAGAGAGAGGGTGAGGAGGTTTATTGATGGTTTGATTCAGCCAATTCGTCTTCAGATGACTATGGGAGCCGGGAGTGAGATCACTTTTCAGGAGGCGGCCAATGCAGCCCGCCGGATCGAGATGGCTCTATCTCAGGGAGGAGGTCATGGGTCGGATAAAAGGCCCCGTAACTCAGGCAGATTTAGTGGTACCTCGTCTGGAGGTAGAGATTCTTATGGTAGAGGTCATCCTCCTAGGCCTTTTCAGTCAGCCCTTCAGGTTTCTCACAGTACTTCAAGTGTCGTGGTTCTCAGCCGCATTACTCTGATCAGCAGTTGTACAGTGCACCATCAGCACCTATCAGTGCACCACAACTTCAGAGTGTCCAGGGCCGTCATCCCCAGCAGCCGAGGGCATGTTTCACGTATGGAGACACGAGGCACATTTCCAGGTATTGCCCTCGAGCTTCGAGTAGCTCCCAGCACCAGAATTCTCGTGCTATGATTCAGGCACCGGAAGTTCCACAACCTGCCCAGCCAGCTAGAGGTGGTGGTAGGGGTATTAGAGGTGGAGGTAGAGGTCATAGAGGTGGAGCGCAGACCGATAGAGGTAGAGTCCAGCCAGCAGTTGATCATCCCAGAGATATTTCTCGGGGTAGTGGGGCCCAGCCCCGATGTTATGAACTTCTAGACAGACCAGAGGTTGAGTCCTCAGATGCAGTTATTACAGGTACTGGGTCTACATATTCGCACGTGTAGAGAGGCTTCAGTGCTATTTGACCCTGGGTCTACATATTCGCACGTGTCTTCCTATTTTGCACCATACCTGGTTCAGCCTAGTGATCCACTGGGTGTTCCTATTTATGTGTCTACACCAGTGGGTGATTCTATTGTGGTCGATCGAGTTCATCGATCTTGTATTGTGGTGATTGGGGGTCTTGAGACCCGTGTTGATTTATTGCTCTTAGATATGGTCGACTTCGATATTATATTAGGAATGGACTAGCTATCTCCATATCATGCTATCTTGGATTGTCATGCCAATACTGTGACCTTAGCTCTGCCGAATTTGCCTCGTGTAGAGTGGAGAGGAATTTCTGGTCATACTACCCGCAGTGTTATTTCGTATGTTAAGGCTCGACGCATGGTTGAAAAAGGGTGTTTGGCTTATCTAGCCTATGTTCGTTATTCCAGTGCCGAGGTTCCCTCTATCGATTATGTGCCCGTGGTTCGCGAGTTTCCTGAAGTTTTCCCTTCAGACCTGCCGGGTATGCCACCCGACAGGAATATTAATTTTTGCATTGATTTGGCTCCGGGCACACAGCCCATCTCTATTCCACCATATCACATGGCCCCGCCGGAGTTAAAGGAATTGAAGGAACAATTGTAGGATTTACTTGAAAAGGGTTTCATTAGACCCAGTGTTTCGCCGTGGGGTGCGCCAGTACTATTTGTAAAGAAGAAAGATTGTTCGATGAGAATGTGCATTGATTACCGGCAATTGAACAAGGTTACAATAAAAAATAAGTACCCACTGTCGCGGATTGATGATTTATTTGACCAGCTTTAGGGTGCTAAGGTGTTTTCAAAGATAGACTTGAGATCTGGCTATCATCAGTTGAAGATTAGGGCATCTGATGTTCCTAAGACAGCATTCCGCACTCGGTACGAACATTATGAATTCCTGGTCATGTCTTTTGGGTTGACAAATGCCCCAGTAGCTTTTATGGAATTGATGAATCGAGTGTTCAGGCCTTATTTAGACTTGTTCGTGATAGTCTTCATTGATGACATATTAATATACTCCCGCAGTCAGGAGGAGCATGCACAACATCTCAGAGTGGCTCTCCAGACTTTGAAAAATAGTCAACTTTATGCAAAATTTTCAAAGTGTGAATTCTGGTTGAGCTCAGTCGCATTCCTGGGTCATGTTGTGACGGCAGAAGGTATTCAGGTTGATCCAAGGAAGATTGAGGCAGTCAAAAAAATTAGCCTAGACCAACATCAGCCATTGAGATCTGGAGGTTCTTGGGATGAGCAGGTTATTATCAGCGATTTGTGGAGGGGTTTTCATCTATTGCAACCCCGATGACCAGATTGACCCAGAAAGGTGTCCAGTTTGAATGGTCAGATGAATGTGAGGCGAGCTTTCAGAAGCTCAAGACAGCCTTGACCACAACACCGGTGTTGGTTTTGCCCACAGGTTCGGGACCCTATACGGTCTATTGTGATGCTTCCCGTATTGGGCTTGGTGCAGTGTTGATGCAGGATGGCAAGGTCATTGCCTATGTTTCGAGGCAGTTGAAAATTCATGAAAAGAACTATCCAGTACATGATCTGGAGTTGGCGGCGATTGTTCACACATTAAAGATATGGAGGCATTATTTGTATGGCGTGGCATGTGAAGTATTCACCGACCACAAGAGTCTTCAGTACCTGTTTAAACAGAAGGAGTTGAATTTGAGGCAGAGAAGGTGGTTAGAATTGTTGACGGATTATGATATCACCATTTTATATCACCCGGTGAAAGCAAATGTGGTGGCCGATGCTTTGAGCAGGAAGTCAGCCAGTATGGGCAGTCTTGCTTATATTCCTGTCAGTTAGAGGCCGCTTGCTTTAGATGTTCAGTCCTTAGCCAACCGATTTGTGAGATTGTATATTTCTAAGCCTAGTCGAGTACTAGCTTGCACGGTCGCTCACTCTTCATTATTGGAGCGTATCCGCGATCGACAGTTTGATGATCCTCATTTATGTGTCCTTAAAGACACGATTCAGCGAAGAGGTGCCAAGCAGGTCACCTTAGATGCTGATGGAGTTTTGAGATTGCAAGGGCGAATTTGTGTGCCAAATGTTGATGGACTTCGAGAATTGATTTTAGAGGAAGCTCATAGTTCCCGGTATTCTATTCATCCAGGCGCAACAAAGATGTATCAGGATTTGCGGCAACATTATTGGTGGCATAGAATGAAAAAGGATATTGTGGCATATGTAGCGCGGTGTTTGAACTGTCAACAGGTTAAATATGAGCATCAGAGGCCTGGTGGTTTATTTCAGAGAATTAAGTTTCCCGAGTGGAAGTAGGAGAGGATTACCATGGATTTCATTACTGGACTTCCGATGACTCGGAAGAAGTTTGATGCGGTTTGGGTTATTGTTGATAGGCTTACCAAGTTGGCGCATTTTGTTCCGGTTGCCACCACCTATTCGTCTGAGAGATTAGCTGAGATTTATATCAGGGAGATTGTTCGCCTTCATGGGGTGCCTGTATCTATCATTTCGGATCGAGGTGCACAGTTTACCTCACATTTCTGGAAGGCGTTTCAACGAGAGTTGGGCACCCAAGTTCAGCTGAGTATAACACTCCATCCCCAAACGGACGGTCAGTCCGAAAGGACCATTCAGATTTTAAAGTATATGCTCCAAGACTGTGTTATTGATTTTGGAGGTTCGTGGGATCAGTTCCTGCCTTTGGCAGAGTTTGCCTATAATAACAGCTATCAATCGAGCATCCAGATGGCTCCTTATGAAGCTTTGTATGGTAGACAGTGTCGATCTCCGATTGGATGGTTCGAGTTGGGAGAGGCTCGGTTGTTGGGTACGGATTTAGTTCAGGAGGCCTTGGACAAGGTCAATATCATTTAGGATAGGCTTCGTACAGCTCAGTCCAGGCAAAAGAGCTATGCAGATCGTAAGGTTCGAGATATAGCTTTCATGGTTGGTGAGCGGGTATTGCTTCGTGTATCACCTATGAAGGGCGTGATGAGATTTGGGAAGAAGGGCAAACTTAGCCCTAGGTTTATTGGCCCATTTGAGATTCTTGATCGTGTGGGAAAGGTGGCTTATAAACTTGCCTTGCCACCTAGCTTGTCAGCTGTGCATCCATTCTTTTATGTATCTATGCTCCGAAAGTATCACGGCGATCCATCGCACGTATTAGATTTCAGCACTGTCCAATTGGACAAGGATCTGTCATATGAGGAGGAGCCGGTAGCTATTCTAGACCGGTAGGTTCGACAGTTGAGGTCAAAGAGTTTTCCTTTAGTGCGTGTTCAGTGGAGAGGTCAGCCTCCTAAGGCATCGACCTGGGAGTCCGAGTCTGATATGCGGAGCCGTTATCCTCATCTATTCCCTGACTCAGGCACTTCTTTCTTTTGTCTGTTCGAGGACAAACGGTTGTTTTAGAGGTGGAGAATGTGACGACTCAAAGGGTCATCACCGGAGTTCTTCCTTTTTCCATGCTTCTGAGGCCTTGAAAACCTCACTTTTAGTTGCCTCGATTTGCATGCGCAATCCGGGCGCACAGTCGGAAAGTTTTTTTATTGAAATATATGAATTATGTGAAAAATTTGAAGAATTTTGATATTAATATGATTAAAGTTGACTTTGGTCAACATTTCTAGTAAACGGACCCGGACCCATGATTTGACGGTCTCGGAAGGTCCGTAAAAAAATATGGGACTTGGGCGTATGCTCGGAATCGAATTCCGAGGTCCCAGGCCCAAGAAATGAATTTTTCCGTGAAATTGTTTTCTGAAAATGTTTAAGGAAAATAAAAATGAAATTTGATCAAAAAGTAATGGTATCGGGCTCGTATTTTGGTTCCGACTCCTGTTACAGATCATATATGTAATTTAAGCGCTTCCTGTAAAGTTTGGTTGAAAACGAACGTCGTTTGACGTGTTTCGACCTTAAATTGGAAAATTTGGAAGTTTATGAAACTTGAAAGATTTCTTGGATTTAAGGCTCAATTCATTGATTTTGATGTTATTTTGGCGATTTGATCGCTCGAGCAAGTTCGTATGATGTTTTTGAATCAGTGTGCATATTTGGTTTGGAGCCCCGAGGGCTCGGGTGAGTTTCGGATAGGTATCGGGGTGGTTTTGGACTTAGAAAAATTGCAGAAAATCTGCAGTAGGTATTCCTTCTTCGCATTCGCGTCCCTCTGGTCACGTTCGCGAAGGCTTATCCTCCCCCTTCTTCGCATTCGCGAGCCATTCCTCGCGTTCACGTACAACAAATCTTGGACCCCAGCCATTTCCTCTACGCGTTCGCATGAAGGCTCCCACGTTCGCAGAGCCTGGCCTGCCTCTTCTACTCGTTCGCGTAAGGCACCACGCGTTCGCGTAGGCTAATTGTGAAGCCCCCAGACTTTTCTCTTTGCGTTCGCAGTGGCCCTTTGCGAACGCGATGCCTGCCCATTTTCCTTCATCGCGATCGCGATCGGGGTGTCGCAAACACGATGAACAATTTTTCTGCCCAGTGATTTAAGTTCTAAAACTGAACAGAAACGGGATAAAAATCCCATTTCTCAAACTCTCTCTTCTCCACAGCTTTGGGGCGATCTTTGGAGCATTTCTTCACCAAAGTTCATTGGGTAAGTATTGTTTCTCATTTTTCATTAACATCAATCAAATTCTTAGGCCTAAACATGTGAAAATAGGTAGAAAATTGGAGAATTGGATAGAGTTAGGGTTTCTAAAGATTTGGTAATTTAGACTTCGTTTTGGGGTCGAACTTGAGAACAAATTATATATTCGGGCTCGGGAGTGAATGGGTGATCGGAATTTGGTTCGAACCTCCTGTTTTGACCACGTGGGCCCGGGGTCGATTTTTAGATTTTTGGGCAGAATGTTTTAGAAAATATATTTAGCCATTTGGATTAGTTTGTTAAGTATTATTGATGATATTAAATCAATTGTGTATAGATACGATTGAATTGGAGCCAAATTTGAAAGGAAAGGCATTGCTTAAGGATTGAGTTGGCTGTAAACCTTTGAGGTAAGTGTTTGATCTATCCTAGCTTGAGGGAATAGGAGTTGAGTATAATTGCTATTTGTTATGTGTTGTGTCCGAAAGGGAGCGCTGGTGCGAAGGGCGTAGGGGCATGAGTGTTTTCGCAGAAGCGAAATTAAGGCCGTATATACGACTCCGCAGAAGTGGAGTCTGAGGCCGTAAAAGCAAACGAATGAGGGATAAAATAAGTTCCACATAAGCGAAAATTTTAACCGCAAAAGTGGTATCGCGGAAGCGTAAAAAAGGGTCGCAGGTGCGAAGTGCCCTGAGCAGTGTATAAGTCGAGGGGTCTGATATTTCTCCTCATTTTTGGACCTTTCAAGCATGGTTTAGGGAAATTTCTGAGCGAGATTTCACTGGACTTCTTGAGGTAAGTCACTTGTGATCATTTTTAGTCAATAATATTGAATTATCATTGAATATTCTGACTAGTTTACGTGATTTTGAGGTGTGATTCAAGAATTTTGGACTAGGAATTGGAAAATAAGAATTTAGGATTTTGAGGTCGATTTGATGTCGGAATATGATAAATTTGGTATGATTGAACTCGCCGCTGAATATGCATTCGTATTTTGTAACTTTTGTCTAGTTTCGAGATGTGGTCCCTTGTTTATTTTTTTAGACGCTTTTTCCGATTTTAATTGTGAAATTTAGAATTTTCCTATGAAATTGATTCCTATAATTCGTGTTGAGTATATTGAATTGTTTGTGACTATATTCGAGGCATTTTGAGGTTAAATCGTGAGGAAAAGGCTTATCCGAATAAATAAGTTGCACGATTTGAGGTAAGTAACATTTCTAAACTTGATTCTAAGGGTATAAAATTTCTGAATTACATGTAATGTTATTGATTTCGAGGTGACACACCTGCTAGGTGACGGGCGTGTAGGCATACACCATAGAAATTGTAACTTAATTGATTCTGTGGAGTTCCGTAGTCAGAATAAATGGGTCATTTATCCACATATCCTCCACGTGTTAGAAAGATTGAGCTGAGACTCGTGTGGTAAAATTATACTTACGCTATATGCTGATATATTTGGGACCCACAAAGGTCGTGTCATTGTTGAATAGTTTGTTTAAGTTACAATTTTGTACTCAGTCACATCTATCATTGCATATCATATCTAAGTCTTTGTTGCCATTCATTACTACATCATATCAACATGTCGGTCTAATTCTTTATGACATTGTGAGCCCGTGAGACTAGAGAGATTAAGGACTGATTGAGGTTGAGGGCCTGACTGTGAGTGATAATTATGGGATCGGGTTGCACGTAGTAGCATGTTATATTGATTTATGCCTAGATCTAGTTTAATATATCGCTTGGGTTGAAGGAGCCCCTCAGGAGTCTGCACACCTCCAATGAGCGCAATAGTTATTTATATTTGGGTTGGATATTCCTGGGCTGGATTTGCCCTACAAATTTATGTATGGTTGGATTTTCCTAAGCATTTATATTTAGGATGGATCTGTCATGGGCTAGATCTGCTTTAAGAATTTAAATTTGGGATGGATCATCCCTGGGCTGGATTTTTCCTATATAGTACTGAGTGACCGACTGTCAGTTTCTATTTATATTAGGGATGCATCTTCCCTAGGATGGATCTCCCCTACACAATACTCTGAGAGTGTGAGCGCGCGAGACTTTCATTTAGTTGTATCACACACACGACATGTATCTTGGCATGTGGATATAGGGATGTCATATTTCTCATATTATTCAGATTTAGTCTATTTTTACTTTTATTGAGTTTAACTGTTGAACTTGAAAGCATGCATACATTTCTCCATTGTTATTTATACAATCGAACTGTACCTGTTGAGCTCGAAACTACTTTCAGCCCAAAGTTTATGCTCATACTACACTCTGCACTTCGTATGCAGACCTAGGTACTTCAGGGCATCGCGTTTGCTGATTTTGGAACCTTATCAGTTTGGAGATTCTCGAAGTAGCTGTTAGGCGTCTACAGACCTTGACTCTCTTTCCCTTCAGTTATTTGTACTGTCCTATCTTTCTAGATAGTGTTTATCAGTCAGACTATAATCTCATTTAGTTTCTCATGTACTCAGGATCTTTAGGAACGTTGTTTTTTGTATAGGTAATTGTTGAATTTTTCTCTTAAATTTATTTATCACGTTTTCAAAATTAAAGAATTTTGTGATTTATTTTGGGTTGTCGGCTTGACTAGTATTGAGATAGTCGCCATGACGACATGTGCGATTTTCGGTCCTGACAAGTTGGTATCAGAGCCTAGTACACATAGGTCTCACGAGTCATGAGTAGGTATAGTAGAGTCTTGCGGATTAGTATAGAGATGTCTATATGGGCCTAGTTTGTTTAATTTGAAAGATTGCCCAATCCGAATTTCCTTCTATTTTTTGTTCTCTTTTAGTTTATTTGCTCCAAAATTAAACTTAAAGATCCTAAATTAAATTAATAAAACCAAAATTAACTTAAAATACTAATCAACTCCTAAAAAATTAAACATCAATTAAAATAAAATCACATAATTTGGACATTAAATGCTAAAAAATGCAAAAATACATATTTTTGTAATTTTTCTTTTTTGTAAAACAAACTTAATTACTTTTAATTGTAAATTAAATCCTAAATACAAAATGCGACATATTTTTGTATTTTTTTATTAATTTAACAAATAAACATGCACAGACAAATGTAAACAATACAAAAAAAATAACACAAAATCCACAAAAATCACACACAACCCAAAACTATTTTATTTTGAATTTTTGGGAGTATTTCTCATATAGGGCAAAAATCACGTGCTTACACTAGACACTCACATAAACCTGTGCAGTTCAAAATATATATATACAACAAGAATGACAGGAAGCAACGTTAAATATTTGGGAAGGGAAAACATGCTCTGGGGTAGCAACAAAATATAATAGCAGAAATAGATTGAAGGAATTAAAGCCACTTTCAAGTTCAACTCATCTTGTTGCAGGCGTGCAACCCGATCCCACTTTATTTTATATCTTGTGGTAGGCGTACCACCCGCTCTCATTTCAATTAATATCTTGTGGTAGGCGTACCACCCGCTCCCATTTCAATTAATATCTTGTGGTAGGCGTACCACCCGCTCCCATTTCAATTAATATCTTGTGGTAGGCGTACCACCCGCTCCCATTTCAATTAAGATCTTATGGTAGGCGTACCACCCGCTCCCGTTTCAATTAATATCTTGTGGTAGGCGTACCACCCGCTCGCGTTTCAATTAATATCTTGTGGTAGGCGTACCACTCGCTCCCATTTCATTATCAACACAGTGCACAATATGTCACCGGTAACTATGGCCAATAACAATAATCAATATAAGTTGTGGTAGGCGTACCACTCGCTCCCATTTCAATATAATCTGTGGTAGGCGTACCACTCGCTCCCATTTCAATATAATCTGTGGTAGGCATACCACTCGCTCCCATTTCAATATAATCTGTGGTAGGCGTACCACTCGCTCCCATTTTTCTTACATATCATGTGGTAGGCGTACCACCCGCTCCCATTTCACTTTTAACATAGTTCTCAAAATATATAATTGGCAAGAGAAACAATAACTCGGTGCCAAGGCTCAACAATTAATTCTTTCATAGAATCACATAAGAATTTCGAAATCTAACCCATTTAAGACCCACGGTCATGCTCGACCCCCAACGTATAGATAAACCCAACCCAAAACCCACCAGGTCAACCCGACCCGGTCTGCCCCATAACCCAAACAACCCCTCTCTTCATTTCATTTTTTATTTTCCAAACCCTAAACCTAAAATACCCCCTTCATCTTCTCCAAACAACCCATCACCCAAACAACCCCTCCATCCATGGCTGCCCTTCCCTTTCTAGTCAACCCTCAACCACACGAAACCCCGCCAGTCGACCGCCAGCCCTCACGACCAAACAACACCAATCTGCCCTTCCCAGTGTCAAAACTTGCCGAAAAAACGAACCAGCGACGCTGGTTACAAACCGTCCAGCCCCAGCCCGTCACCTTCACCTGGACGATGACCACCATCAGTCATTTCCGTCTAGACCCAGCCCATCACCATCGTCACCCAGCAGCAGCCATACAACTAACGCCTGAACCACCAACACACACACAAACAGTCCGTGAACCAGCCCCAAACGACCAGCTATTCATCGCCAACCATCCAACATCGTCAGTCATTGTTATTTGATTTGTTCGTCGTCGTCGTCTTCAGTTGTTCGCTACTCGTCATTTGTTTAAAACGATCGTTGTCCGAACAGATTTTTTGTTTACGTCGAAGTTGAAGTTTTCATCCGAGATTCTGGTTCGAGGTTGTTGATTTCGTTTAAAGTCGTTTAAAGTTTGCATCATTTCGGTTTAATTGGAAAGTAATCCAGGTTTTACCTATTTCCCATTTCTAACTTATTGCTTGATTTTTGTGGTGATAGACATGATGTTCATCCATTTCTATGTATTTGATAATTGGAAAACTAGATAATTAGAATTGCTAGATTTCATGAGTTCGTATTGATGTTTGTGTTTTGGACTAGATAAATTCAGGTATTCATGTGATGATTTGGTATTTTCGGTTCAAATGGTTTCATTTTGCGTACTGTTTGTTTTCTTTCTCTTTGTTGTCTTTCATATGAATTCAGTTTGCATTTCGATTTGGTTAATTGTGATTCATACTGTTTCATATAAGTTCAGTTTGTTAATTCATCATACTATTGGATTCTAGCTCATTCATTTGTGTCTAAGTTAACCAGGATTGGTTCCCAATATGGTTATCGTATTCCCTTTGATCTGATGTTGTATGATTCAATATGAGTTCATGAGATTTATTGGTTGAATTTGATTAGGAATTTTGTTATAGCTGATATGTTTTATTACAGATTGAAGGGATAGAATAGTGATTTCAGTAATTTCAGGGGTAATACGGGAATTGACCACTTGCATAATTATTTAATTTAAGTGCTCTGCCCACTAAGCAATAATAATATTAAAAATAAGGAATTGTTTAATAAAATTGGGGAACAAGACACATGGTAGTGGGGAATAAGACACTTGTTTAATAAAAAGTGGGGAACAAGACATAATGGGGTTAAAAGAAGTGATTAAATACGTCTACCCATAACTTTGAATTAAAAATGAATTAGACAAATGGTAGTGGGAGACAAATGAATTAAAAATGGCACAAAACACTTAATAATGGGCTGGTAAGAGAATATTATGGGCAAGAATTTTCTGAATTGTTTAACTATCCCAAGAAAAGGGGCTGGTCTGGTTTGTTGTATAAATAGAGTTAGACTTGGACATAATAGGGTCTGGTTTTTGAGTCCGAAAAAGGGAGGTCTTCTTTTAGTCCAAAAAATCAGTCTTGTGAGTTCTTCCTTAATCAGTCTAAGAGAGAACTTCTTTTGAAAGCTTAAGAATCAGTCTGTTTGAGTGTATAACGGTGCCATTGGAATTTCGGGTCCAAATTTGGTTCAATTCAAGTTCTCCCTGGGTGTTTGTATTGACGTGTTAGAATTAGTACCAGTCTTGTTTGGTTTGAAAAATTTCTGGAATTACTGGGTTGTGTCTTGTTGCTGTTGATATCTGTTGCTGCACTACTGCTGTTATTGTTACTCTGTTACTACTGCTGACTACTCCTCCTCCTTCTATTTTCCATTATCCAGGTACACACTCTGAAATCATGTATTGATGTAAACCTGAAGTTGGAGATGAAATGAAATGCTGTCAAGTTTCCTTTTGAATTCTCTCTCATCTTTAACTGGATATTGAGTAGAATTTTTACTTGCAACTGACTGATAAGTGTATAAATGGGACTGTTGAATCTATCTCTACAAACATGTGAATATCCATTAATATTAATCTTAGTTGGTGATTACTAGATATGAAATATAGTGTAGTTAATGCGTTTCCAGCTAGTCGTAAAATAGTCTCAAATAGTTTACAGATTTAAATAGTTCAAATGGAAATTAGCATGTTGGTTTAATGTGTCTAGTTCTGAAATTGCGAGGTCACTTGAGTAAATAACATCATTTTAAATAGCAATTTGAATAATGTTGGTAGCTAATGTTAGTGACAAGGTTTAAACATGGCTTTCGTATTACACATAGTTAATTCCAACAATTCAATTCATCTAGTACTGTTAGTTTAAATTAATTAGAGAATGGTTAATTTGTTTTAATATTTTTGTCAATCTCGTATGCATATTATAATTTCAACTTTAGTAGTTCGCTTATAGAATAAGGCATGGAACAATTTTCCATTTTTATAAGTTCGAGTGTAATTTTCCGGTAGCATCTATTGTAATCTAATAACTAATAAGAGGACCAAGCTTGTCAAGAATGTAAATTAATTAGGACCTTTTCTCTTTTATTTTAGAGACAAACTTAATAGGAAAATGTAGTCACTTTAGGATTATCCTTTTAAAAAATAAATGAGACGAGCCTCGCCAAATAAAACGCACAAATTGCGGGGCCCTCATAAATGTATATATATTAAAAATACTTAGACTTCGGGATGGGTCGTTTAGTGAATTGCACGGCCTTCCCCAAAATAATAACGCGTTAGACTCTTTAGGCATGTATTTTAATAACATTACCTCCCTAAACCCGGGTGTACATTCATGTAACCCAAATCCAAATCTCAACGAAGTCGAAATGTGTCGATAATCACGGGTACATTGATTGTAATGTGGTTCGAGATGCATTTCCATGACGTTGTAATTCTTTGTTAAAATAATAATAATAATAATATTTAAAGCGGTTAAAGGTTAAAATTTGCACATAAGTTAAAGAATGTTATAAATCAGATAAATAAGCCAAATATGACAGTTGAGCGACCGTGCTAGAACTACGGAACTCAGGAATGCCTAACACCTTCTCTCGGGTTAACAGAATTCCTTATTCGAATTTCTGGTTCGCGGACTATTAAATAGAGTCAAACCTTTCCTCGATTCGGGATTCAACCAGTGACTTGGGACACTATAAATCTCCCAAGTGGCGACTCTGAATCTCTTAATAAACGAATCACGTTTCGATTGTCCTTTAATTGGAAAAACTCCCTTTACCACGCCCTTCGCGGGGTGCGGTAGCGCCATAAGGAGGTGTGACGGCTCTGGCGACTCTGCTGGGGAACTGACCCAGAACCACTGGTTCAGGGTTAGAAATTCGAGCTTGTGATAAAGTGTTGTTTTTTGGCTTTATTATCTGATATTTTCATATGATCTGTGCTTAATGTGTAAAATGATGCTTTTTACCGCTTTGATATTATTTGAACTGTACATATAAACTGTGCCGAAACCTTCTCTCCTTACCTCCGGGGATGTGCTTACTGGTTGAGACTCTCTATTCTGTTAGTGTCATACCTTTAAATAAGAAAAGGGCTCGGACAAGTTACAAAGCCGGATGATCTCGCGGGTCCCTGGTACGTAGCCCCCTCCTTAACTTGAGTTATCCGCTCGGGTACACTGTCTAGAACACATATCCAGGTTTTTAACCTAGAATAACTTGACTTCATGCCGAATCCCTAGCAGGAACGCTTATTTGCATCATGTTGCATTTGACTTAGGGGACTCAACACAGGGGTTGGGTCCGTCTAGGACAGGTAACCTGAAACGAAAAAGACCATCTTGATACATTCCTATGTGTTACATGTTGCATTTATTCAAGGGTAAAATGGTCATTTAGCGGACCAATGATAGTTAAGGACAAATGACACGCCTGGTCATGCTGATCACGTTAAATAAGAAGGCTGCACGTTTTTTTAACTAAGCACGGTATTATTTAAATCAAGCACATGGGGAACATTTGTGGAATCCAAGAAGTCTTGGAATTCCTCCATGTCCCCCATGCTTCATTTTGGGAAAAGCACATGGGGAACATTTGTGGAATCCAAGAAGTCTTGGAATTCCCCCATATCCCCCATGCTTCATTTTTGGGAAAAGCACATGGGGAACATTTGTGGAATCCAAGAAGTCTTGAAATTCCTCCATGTCCCCCATGCTTCATTTTTGGGAAAAGCACATGGGGAACATTTGTGGAATCCAAGAAGTTTTAGAATTCCCTATGTCCCACATGCCACATTTTGAAAAAAAAAAAAGAATCATGAAAATTCAAAAAGATTTTGTACTTTGTCATCATTTTCCATAAATCAGAAAATCAAAAAAAAAAAGAGAAAAAGAAAATTCAAAAAGATTTTGTATGTTTCATCCATTTTCAAGAAAAAAAACAAAAATATATGTTTCTCTAAATTAGTTGTTCTCGCCCGTATCCAATTGACAGAACTACGCTGGTTTGATTCTCATCGGATGCGAGATACGTAGGCAACCCTCATCAGGTCCAACCTCCCCTTTTTGCCAAAAATAGCCAAAAAATGTCAAATTCTAATTTTTTTATAAATAAGTCGGGCGATGCCGTCCTTATCGAATATAGCCGAATGTTTCCGAAAGGGACGCCGGAAGGCTAACTTTGCATGAATGACTGCTTTGGGTCAGGTTTTGATTTTTGACCCTCATAGCCTTAAAATCTTCGTCCCCGAGGCGCTAAAAGGCCGTGTTTGCAATATCGGGTCATTTATTTTAATTTAGAAAGCAAGAAAAAGAGTCTTGAATAAATTAGGTGATGCCGTTTGTCAAAAATAGCCGAATGTTCCCGAAAGGGACGCTGGAAGGCTGACTTTGCATAAACAGCCACTTTTGGGTCATTTTCAGATTTCGGTCGGTTGACCTACACAGCCTTAGAATCTTCGTCCCCGAGGCGCTGAAAGGACGTGTTTGCAATATCGGGTTTTATTTTTAAAAACAAGAAAAATGAGTCTTACGTAAGTCGGGTAGTGTCGTTTTATCAAAAATAGCCGAATGTTCTCGAAAGGGACGCCGGAAGGCTGACTTTGCATAAACAGCCACCCTTGGTCATTTTTAGGGTTTTTGACTGGTTAGCCCACACAGCCTTAAAATCTTCATCCCCGAGGTGCTGAAAGGTCGTGTTTGCAAAACTAGGTCTTTTGTTTTAATTTGGAAAAAAAAAGAGAAAAAAAAGAGTCAGTAGACAAGTGAATACCATTTGGAATTTTGGTCAAAATAAGCCGAGCCAGCTTCGGCAATGTGTTAAACCATTCTTGCCGGGATAGCCTTAGAGTATCTTTCAGTTGTCGAAAGGCTATTTTCGTAAAAGAACGGACAAGTTTGTAAAATAATCCTTCCCGGCCTCAAAATTCATGTGAAATTGGGAAGGGGCCACGCTTGCAAAAACAACCATTTGGTTAAAATTGGCAGATAGGGAAGGAATTTGTCAGTTTGTCTTTAAGTTTGTATTTCTTAGAGTAGGTGGGTTGTTCGAATTTCGGATCTGTATTTCATCAAAGCATAAGCATGTTAGATTGGTCGGCTTTTAAACTTTTGTTCTAAATCAAAGTTTATTTTTATTATGAAAAACTGAAGAAAAAAAATGTTTTATTGTTGTTTGCCTTTTATCTGCCCGAACTACGCAAGGTCTGATTCATGCGGGGTCATGATACGTAGGCAATCTCTATAAGATTCGACCACAACTATAATAATAATAAGGACTGACTCAGTCCACAAAAAAAATGTTGTTAATAATAAGGACTGACTGAGTCCATTCTAACATATTTTGTTTTGAATTTTTGAGAAAATTGAGGTGGTTGGTTTGTGGTGAGCCGGAAACACAAGATCCAGGAAAACCTGATTGAGATCCAAGACAGTGACACCCAGAATATCGTGATGAATCCTTTACCTGCACATGATGATACACACTTTGTGGTGGTGATGCCTGGTGACATGGGATACGAGAATCCACTTGGGAATTTGCCGACTGAAATGGGAAAAGGCTATAGTGATTCTGATAATCAGATTTGTGGCTAAAGGTCAGGCTTATCAATTAGAGAGTCATGTAAGAAGGAATCTTGATGGCTTATTTTGTTGTTATTTCTGTTTGTCCGGGTTATTTCAGGGTTGTAATCTGGATATTGTCTTGTAAATCAAAACCTTCTATCTTTTGATTTTGTCCAGTCCCTTCAGTTGTACTATCTCATTTAATGTTGTCTAGGTTTGTTCTAAGGGTTGTAACCCCATCTTAGTTTGTTTTTTTTATTGTTCGAGTTGTTGTTTCGTCGGTTAATGCAATATCCTATTTTCTTTTACGTTTAGTCATTTTCTTTTATTTTCCCTTTCTATAGTTCTTTTCTGTCAACTCTGGTGACATGGCACGCGCACATAATTTTGGCCTAATCTTAAAGCCATTGAGAGGTGATCGGGACATTTAAAGGAAATAAGAACGGTTTGAGATTATTTGGAACCCGAGTCATGTGAAACTGGGGAAAGCATAAAGAAAACCGTAAAGGCAAGCTGGACAAATTGACATGGGGTCGTTCATAATAATAAAAATGAGAGTGTTGCCCAATAGTGCTTTAAAGATATGGCGAATGTCTAATTGCGTTGTTTGCATTTGGCATGTTTTGAAGATTGGAATGACGGAGGCATTTTATTCTGCTATCTAAACATTTTATCCTTCGTTACCCCTTTGAGCCTTATTTGATTTCTTTCATACCCCTCCTTCGGAATCAGTAGCAAAGACTAGAAACACAAACATGGAAGTTTTGAAAAAGGGGGGG
>MU681262.1:82495-97526 GCA_026770625.1 Nicotiana glauca
TTGACCTGATTCCTCAAAGAGGATACGTAGGCGCTTCACAGCTCGGTCATAGTGTAACAAAAAAAATCAAAAAATCCCCAAGCAAGAAACTTGGGCAAAAGTTGTGTTTATTATAAATAAATCTAATTACGAAGGTTGTAAACTTTGAACCCAAATTATTTTGTTTTTGAGCCTTTAAATACCCTTTCTTTCTAGCCTATCCCAAATCCCACGTTACGGTCCAAAGAAAGACCTTCTGATCAGTCTACAAAAGATGCCAAGTCAGGCAAATGAGAGAAGTCTTATCAGAACACAACACTCTCATTCCCAGCAGAAAAGACTCTGACCTCCAGCAGAAAATAAATGTGAGAGAGTCTTAGCGGTAACACCCCAATCCCCAGCTGAAAATTAATACAAAATGAGAGAGTCTTATCGGTGAAAACCTTCACGGGCACCATAATGCGATGAAAGCTGAGATAAATCAAAATGAGAGAGACTTGATATTGAAAACCTGCGGGCATTACAAGTCGAATAGGATTGAGAATCAGATGGGAAAGCCCCAGGCGAAGATTGTGAAAAGCGAATTAACAAACGGAGGATAGGCTATATGTGCAACAGGCCCATAGTTTAACCTTCAAAACTTTCCCATACTGTGTTTTGTGCCAACTAAGAATGTATTTGAAGTTCTACATGGAGGGAATAGTGAAGGCCAAGGCCTACCTCTGGATAGAGGGAGGGGGTTCAAAACTATCTAATGAATTGGATATTTTGGAATGTTATAGGAATAAATAAGAGGTATAAACAGAAGGAGTTGAGGAATTATTTGAAAACAAAAAAAGTAAGACTGGCAGTATTAATAGAAACAAGAACAAAGGATCACAATTCAAGGAAGATTAGCAACAAAATAGCACCAAGCTAGGAGATGTATAATACTATATCAAGCTGCAGCAAATGGTAGAATATGGTTGGTCTGGGATCCACAATGGTATGAAGTTAAAATGGCGAGAGCTGAAGCCCAAATCTTATACTGTGAAGTCACAAGCAAAATAGGGGACATTAACTACTGCCTTACTATATTGTATGGCTA
The DNA here is from genome assembly GCA_026770625.1 of Nicotiana glauca. Lineage (NCBI taxonomy): Eukaryota > Viridiplantae > Streptophyta > Magnoliopsida > Solanales > Solanaceae > Nicotiana > Nicotiana glauca. Next base: position 83,562 of record MU681262.1, read on the forward strand.
TAACACTATGGAACACATGAGAGCATTATGGGAATATTTGAGATGTAGATGTAGTGATAGTTTATATGAGTCCAAACTATAGAGTACCATGTCCTCTATGAGTTTTCACTAACAACGATAATAAAACAGTAAGTAATTAAGACAGAGAGTTTTACGTGGAAAAATCCCTGCTCAAGGGGATAAAAAACCACGACCTACACTGGTAGGATTTCAACTTCACTATGAGCAACTTTTAGATTACAACCTACGCAATCTAGTAATTAAACTCTTAATACCTCACTAACTCGTAATACACCTATTACGAGCCAATTTGCAATACATATATTACAAATACTTCAACTCATGACTAACTCTAGTCACGACACACAGAGTCGGTACCCGCGTTTGATAGGGTTTTATTTTATAGTTTCTCTTGTTAGAGAGTCATCTTTTTCTTTGTCTTCTATTTTTGTTTCCTTTTATCTTTCTCCTTTCATCAAAAAAATTCCCCAGTAGAGTCTGTTTGGTCGGAACAAGTTAGAAATGACTTCAAAATTCGCCATCAGCTTTCCAATTATGCAAGACGGAATCTCATTGGTACACCCAAATGGTATAAGTCAGGAGGGAACAAGCGCAAGGCCAGTGTCCAGAAGGATATTCCCCATCGAGAAAAAATTGACAAAGGGGTGGATCAGTGTCAAGGAGGATACCTCCATCAAGAAGCGAAGGTTAATGACCTCAAGGCCAAGGCCAGTGAGACTCAAAGGTCGGGGAAATGCTCGTTCCCTAGATATGCCACAAAAGTAGGGGGAATATCCCTAGCAGAAAAGGTATTTCCAATGACAAGGATGAACGAAGAAAATGGTTCATCAGTAAAACATGCAAGATCCTCAAGCAGGGTCACTGTCATAGGAATTTGGGTGGTCAAGATTCCAGTGGAAAACAACGGTGAAAGGCTTGTGAACAAAGAGTCGTCAATGAGGGCGGGGAAGCAAGAAAGGGAAAAACTATCCCCAGCAAATAATAACATCCCCAGCAAGTTTTGACAATGAAACGCAGAGCAGGGAAAAAGGGAAAGACAATCCCCAGCAAGAGCATCGCAACCAACCACCGCATTTTAAACTAACAAATTTTCTTTGACTTGAAGTAGGTAAAGGAAATGGCATTGAGGGCGGAAAGGAATGCCACAAGGAAGATTATCAAACTGGGGCAGAAAATTTTCCTTTCATTTTGAAAATTTTCTGGAAATCAGGTATCCACTTGGGGAAGAAGCCAAATAACACAAGGGAAGTGGTTTTTGAACCAGTGTTACCCCCAGCAGTGTTGAAAGAAGAAAAATAACAAATTTTAATGAAAGAAGTTTGTATCCCCAGCGGACGAAACTGGTGTTCAGAAAGAGCAAAAGCCAAGTATCATCCCCAGCAGCTTCCAGAAGAATGAAGCACCAGTTTTGAAGGAAGGAAAATTCCCCCAGCAGTGTTCTCCTCAACAGTGTTAGCCCCAGCTGATACATTTTTATCCCCAAGCAGTGTTGAGAGAAAATAAAAATAAAAGAAAGTAGTTTTGAAAAAAAAAAGAGAATAAGAAAATAAAAAGAAGAAGAAGGGGAAGAAAGGAGATTCCCCAACAGTATTAACCCCCGCAGGTAAGTAAATAATTCCCCAGCAGTTTCTAGGGAAGACAACACAAGTTTTGTTATTGAAGGAAGCGGTTCTGAAGGTAGCTCCAGTCGAAGGAAATGGTTTACAAGGCAAAGAAAGGACAATAATAGTAGGATGCAGATAAGGTAAGTTGATGACGTCGGGAGCCCGCCCGTAGAACGGAGGCGTTACTTTTTTTTAAGTTGTTGAGGTCAGGTGCCCGCCTGAAGAACGGAATGGCATTTTACTTTTTAAATTATTGTTGAAGTCAGGTGCCCCCCTGAAGAACGGAATGGCATTGTTTTAAGTTTTAATTGAATTTTTAAATTATTGTTGAAGTCAGGTGCCCCCCTGAAGAACGGAAAGGTGTTGTTTTTTAAACTGCATTTGAACTTTTTAAATTATAGTTGAAGTCAGGTGCCCGCCTGAAGAACGGAATGGCATTTTACTTTAAGTTATAGTTGAAGTCACGTGCTCACCTTAAGAACGGAATGGCGTTTTACTTTAAGTTTTAATTGAAGTTTTAAATTATTGTTGAAGTCAGGTGCCCCCCTGAAGAATGGAATGACGTTGTTTTAAGTTTTAATTGAAGTTTTAAATTATTGTTGAAGTCAGGTGCCCCCCATGAAGAACGGAAAGACGTTGTTTTTTTAAACTGCATTTGAACTTTTTAAATTATAGTTGAAGTCAGGTGCCCGCCGAAGAACGGAATGGCATTTTACTTTAAGTTATAGTTGAAGTCAGGTGCCCGCCTGAAGAATGGAATGACGTTTTACTTTAAGTTGTAGTTGAAGTCAGGTGCCCCCCTGAAGAACGGAATGGCATTTTACTTTAAGTTGTTGTTAAAGTCAGGTGCCCCCCTGAAGAACAGAAAGGCGTTGTTTTAAGTTTTAATTAAAGTTTTAAATTATAGTTCAGCAATCAGGCGTCCACCTGGAGAACAAGGGAATACATTTCAGTCTTTACATTTCAAGTATGGAAGTCAGTAGCCCGCCAGGAGAGCGAAAGGTTACAACAAAAAGTCCCCAACATAAATCCAAATTCAGAAATCAAAAGGAATGTAGTGATGGTCAGTTCAAGCTTCGAAGAAAAATAATGCGAAGCCCACAAGAAGGAAATAAACAGTCCAAGTTCGCAATCAACAGAGGCCAACGAGTCAAGTCAGAAGAAAGAAACATCAGAGGAAGCAGTCAACAAGAAAGCAAGGGGACAAGAGCAAGCCTGAAGATCTAGATAAGATTTTGTAATTCATAGACTAGTTTAGTCTAGCTTCTTATTTTCTGTTTAGCAAGGTGTAATAAGGAGGTCGGCAAGCAATAGTCGCAACAGCAACAACAGTAACAGTGAAACCGCAGTCTCATGGTAGTCCCAGCTACCAAAATTTCCCGAACTACATTGACCTGATTCTCTTTTAGCTAGGGATATATAGGAGACCTTTTGAAGCAAAGGTTCGGTCAAATCTTTCAAAAAAATGCTTCACACGGAGTACTCAAACGGGCAAAAAATCACTCGCTCACTTTATCTTTGCACAAAAACTCTTCGTGTTTTCGGACAAAGAGGGGCAGCTGTAAGCACGTGATTTTTGCCCTATATGATAAATACTCCCAAAAATTCAAAATAAAATAGTTTTGGGTTGTGTGTGATTTTTGTGAATTTTGTGTTATTTTTCTTGTATTGTTTATATTTGGCTGTGCATGTTTATTTGTTAAATTAATAAAAAAATACAAAAATATGTCGTATTTTGCATTTAGGATTTAATTTACAATTAAAAGTAATTAAGTTTGTTTTACAATAAAAGAAAAATCACAAAAAATATGTATTTTTGCATTTTTTAGCATTTAATGTCCAAATTATGTGATTTTATTTTAATTGATGTTTAATTTTGTGTGATAATTATTATTAGGAGTTGATTAGTATTTTAAGTTAATTTTGATTTTATTAATTTAATTTACGATATTTAAGTTTAATTTTGGAGCAAATAAACGAAAAGAGAACAAAAAATAGAAGGAAATTCGGATTGGGCCATCTTTCAAATTAAACAAACTAGGCCCAAGTGTCTCACAAACCAAACCCAAAACCCACCGGGTCAACCCGACCCGGTCTGCCCCATAACCCAAACAACCCCTCTCTTCATTTCATTTTTCATTTTCCAAACCCAAACCCTAAACCTAAAACACCCGCCCCCCTCTTCATCTTCTCCAAACAGCCCATCACCCAAACAACCCCTCCAGCCATTGCTGCCCTTCCCCTTCCAGTCGACCCTCAACAAGACGAACCCCCGTCAGTCGACCGCTAGCCCTCACGACCAAACAACACCAGTCTGCCCTTCCCCGTCAAAACTCGCTGGAAAAACGAACCAGCATCGCCGGTTACAAACCGTCCAGCCCCAGCCCGTCACCTTCACCTGCACGACGACCACTATCAGTCATTTCCGTCCAGCCCCAGCCCATCACCATCGTCACCCAGCTGCAGCCATATAACTAACGCCTGAACCACCAACACACACACAAACAGTCCGTGAACCAGCTCCAAACGACCAGCTATTCGTCGTCAACCACCCAACATCGTCAGTCATTGTTATTTGTTTTGTTCGTCGTCTTCATCTTCAGTTGTTCGTTGCTCGTCATTTGTTTAAAACGATCATTGTCCGAACAGATTTTTTGTTTACGTCGAAGTTGAAGTCTTCGTCCGAGATTCTGGTTCGAGGTTGTTGATTTCGTTTAAAGTCGTTTAAAGTTTGCTTCATTTCGGTTTAATTGGAAAGCAATCCAGGTTTTACCTATTTCCCAATTCTAACTTGTTTCTTGATTTTTGTGGTGATAGACATGATGTTCATCCATTTCTGTGTATTTGATAATTGGAAAACTAGATAATTAGAATTGCTAGATTTTATTAGTTCGTATTGATGTTTGTGTTTTGGACTAGATAAATTCAGGTATTCATGTGATAATTTGGTATTTTCGATTCAAATGGTTTCATTTTGCGTATTGTTTGTTTTCTTTCTCTTTGTTGTCCTTCATATGAATTCAGTTTGCATTTCGATTTGGTTAATTGTGATTCATATTGTTTCATATAAGTTCAGTTTGTTAATTCATCATACTATTAGATTCTTGCTCATTCATTTGTGTCTAAGTTAACTAGGATTGGTTCCCAATATGGTTAGCTTATTCCCTTTGATCTGATATTGTATGATTCAATCTGAGTTCATGAGATTTATTGGTTGAATTTGATTAGGAATTTGGTTATAGCTGATATGTTTTGTTATAGATTGAAGGGATAGAATAGTGATTTCAGTAATTTCAGGGGTAATACGGGAATTGACCACTTGCAGAATTATTTAATTTAAGTGCTCTGCCCACTAAGCAATAATAATATTAAAATAAGGAATTATTTAATAAAAGTAGGGAACAAGACACATGGTAGTGGGGAATAAGAGACTTGTTTAATAAAAAGTGGGGAACAAGTTATAATGGGGTTAAAAGAAGTGATTAAATACGTCTACCCATAACTTTGAATTAAAAATGAATTAGACAAATGGTAATGGGGGACAAACGAATTAAAAATAGTACAAAACACTTAGTAATGGGCTGGTAAGAGAATATTATGGGCAAGAATTTTCTGAATTGTTTAACTATCCCAAGAAAAGGGGTTGTCTGGTTTGTTGTACAAAATAGAGTTAGACTTGGACAGAATAGGGTCTGGTTTTTGAGTCCGAAAAAGGGAGGTCTTCTTTTAGTCCAAAAAATCAGTCTTGTGAGTTCTTCCTTAATCAGTCTAAGAGAGAACTTCTTTTGAAAGCTTAAGAATCAGTCCATTTGAGTGTATAACGGTGTCATTGGAATTTCGGGTCCAAATTTGGTTCAATTCAAGTTCTCCCTGGGTGTTTGTATTGCTGTGTTGGAATTAGTACCAGTCTTGTTTGGTTGGAAAAATTTCTGGAATTACTGGGTTGTGTCTTGTTGCTGTTGGTATCTGCTGCTGCACTACTGCTGTTATTGTTGCTGTGTTACTACTGCTGACTACTCCTCCTCCTTCTATTTTCCATTATCCAGGTACACACTTTGAAATCATGTATTAATGTAAACCTGAAGTTGGAGATGAAATGAAATGCTATCAAGTTTCCTTTTGAATTCTCTCACATCTTTAACTGGATATTGAGTAGAATTTTTACTTGCAACTGACTGATAAGTGTATAAATTGGACTGTTGAATATATCTCTACAAACATGTGAATATCCATTAATATTAATCTTAGTTGTTGATTACTAGTTATGAAATATAGTGTAGTTAATGTGTTTCCATCTAGTCGTAAAATAGTCTCAAATAGTTTACAGATTTAAATAGTTCAAATGGAAATCAGCATGTTGGTTTAATGTGTCTAGTTTTGAAATTGCGAGGTCACTTGAGTAAATAACATCATTTTAAATAGCAATTTGAATAATGTTAGTAGCTAATGTTAGTGACAAGGTTCAAAAATGGCTTTCGTATTACACATAGTTAATTCCAACAATTCAATTCATCTAGCACTGTTAGTTTAAATTAATTAGAGAATGGTTAATTTGTTTTAATATTTTTGTCAATCTCGTATGCATATTATAATTTCAGCTTTAGTAGTTCGCTTATAGAATAAGGCACGGAATAATTTTTCATTTTTATAAGTTCGAGTGTAATTTTTCGGTAGCATCTATTGTAATCTAATAACTAATAAGAGGCCCAAGCTTGTCAAGCATGTAAATCAATTAGGTACTTTTCTCTTTTATTTTAGAGATAAACTTAATAGGAAAATGTAGTCACTTTAGGATTATCCTTTTAAAAAATAAATGAGACGAGTCTCGCCAAATAAGACGCACAAATTTCGGAGCCCTCATAAATGTATATATATTAAAAATACTTAGACTTCGGGATGGGCCGTTTAGTGAATTGAACGGCCTTCCCCAAAATAATAACGCGTTAGACTCTTTAGGCGCGTATTTTAATAACATTATCTCCCTAAACTCAGTTGTACATTCATGTCACCCAAATCCAAATCTCAACGAAGTCGAAATGTATCGATAATCATGGGTACATTAATTGTAACGTGGTTCGAGATGCATTTCCATGACGTTGTAATTCTTTGTTAAAATAATAATAATAATATTTAAAGCGGTTAAAGGTTAAAATTTGCACATAAGTTAAAGCATGTTATAAATCAGATAAATAAGCCAAATATGACAGTTGAGCGACCGTACTAGAACAACGGAACTCAGGAATGCCTAACACCTTCTCTCGGGTTAACGGAATTCCTTATCCGGATTTCTGGTTCGCGGACTGTTAAATAGAGTCAAACCTTTCCTCGATTCGGGATTCAACCGGTGACTTGGGACACCATAAATCTCCCAAGTGGTGACTCTAAATCTCTTAATAAACGAATCTCGTTTCGATTGTCCGTTAATTGGAAAAACTCCCTTTTCCACGCCCTTCGTGGGGTGCGGTAGCGCCAAAAGGAGGTGTGACATCTAGTTCTAGCCTTGTCACTACTTCGTCGGGATAGGCCAGAAACTTACCAGCACATGGGGTCGGTTGTGCTGATTCTACACTCTGCGCTCTTTTGCACAGATACAGGTTTTGGACAGCAGCAACAACGGTAGTGTGAGTGCTAGCATTCCGATCAGCGAGACACCGAGGTAGCCTTGCAGGTGTCCGCAGGACCCGGCGTCTCCTCTATCTTTATTTTCAGTCTGTTATCTCATGTATTCGAGACAAACAGTTTTATATTTATTTCAAACGGTTGTGTTTAGTATTCTTAGAAGTTCATGAGTATTGTGACACCAGTTCTTGGGTAGTGAATTATGTCTGGATTTCTGTATTGCATCTAGTAACATTTACCAAGTCTTCCGCTAAATTAATTTATTTTGCTGTAATCATATTATTATTGCTAAGTGTTTTAAAATGAGAATTTGTAAAAAAAAATGGAAAGATAAGTAAGAGTTGGCTTGCCTAGCTCCCACTAGTAGGCGCCATCACGACTCCCGATGGTGAAAAATCCGGGTCGTGACACTCTAGCTTCATAACTCATTCATGACTTTCATTCTGAATGTTGTGAGCTCAGTTTGTATTCAATATAGACTTGGGCTTGATGTCCCTGAGTCTCAGTATAGCTTACTCAGCATGCCTTAAACAGTTAAAGTTTCAGTGTTCATAATCAGTTCAAGAATACATGTCTTAGTCCAGTTCTATTCAGTATTATGTAACTCAGTTTGATTCAACATTCAAGGATCATGTAACTCTATATGATTCAGTATTTCAGCATCATGTATTTCAGTATGATTCTCAGTTCCTGAATGTTGAACACCTGTCTTTGGGCCTGAGGCTGCAGTTTATGCTTTATGCATCTTTGAGCCTGAGGCTGCAGTTTATGCTTTATGCATTTTGGACCTGAGGTCACAATTATGTATACGTATACTTGGGCCCGAGGCTGCAGTTGTGCACATATATATATATATTGGGCCTGAGGCCGCAGTTTAATATTCAGATAAACAGGTTGTTCATCATTCAGAAGAGGGAGTATTCATATCCTTACTTCCTTTGTTCAGTTCATTTATTAGTTATTATTTCAGTTATCAATTATCATTTTAGTTATTATGTCACGACCCAAAATCCATTAAGAGTCGTGGTGGCGCTGGACACCACTGTCAGGCAAGCCAACCAAAATACTCAATCAAATTCCCATTTTTTTGTATTGTCAAAATTATTTTTCTTTATACACTAAATAACGAATAATAAAACTTACGGAAACAATCGTGAAATCTTTAACAAACTTAATATTTAATAATCCAAAAATCCTCCCAGAACCCGGTGTCACAAGTGCACGAGCATCTACTGACAAGGAAATAAAATACCACATTCGTCCGGAATACAGTGGACAGGAAGTAAATACAGTATACTGGAAGGGACTGTAGTAGCTGCGGCCGTCTCGAATAATGCAGCTCACCTAGTCCCAGAATCATTTGTGCTGCTACGCCCGGTAGGCTGCTAGAGTTACATATACACGTGCAACAAAAATGCACAGAAGTGTAGTATGAGTACGTAAACAACGTGTACTCAATAAGTATCCCGTCTAATCTCGAAGAAGTAGAGACGAGATGTCGACTTCGACACTTAATAGTGGTCCAATAATGATGTCAATAATACATTAAATCGTGGATTTCTATAGACATGATTTTTATCCAATAGAAGGAAACAAGTAAACAATTATTTCTTTTTATAGGAAATTTCCAAAATTCCTTTTCATTGTTATCCAAATTTTCTCAAGCCATGAAGAGGCAATAATAACTTTAATAAGTTCAAGGCAGCAATACCAGCATGCGCAAATAATCGCCGTGGGACGTACGACCCGATCCAATATAAAAGTAAATTGTGCACTGTCGAGGGTCGAACGGCTCGAATCATAGATGCATCTATTACCCCGCTCGCGAACTATCCATGCGATGCGGTCAACATAAATTAAACAATTACCCTACTCGTGAATCATGCATGTGACGCAGGCACACATAGAGATACATGCTTAGATAGTTAATCGTGAATTTATCTGAGAATATTTATTCAGATAAAATCCACTTTCTCTTTTAATAGTTTAAGGAAAGAAGTTTGATGCTTTTTGAAATTTATTTATTAATTCGATGTGGTTTAAGCAATTCGAGCTGTCAATGAGCTTACAATTAATCAAAGTATAGCATGCTTTTGGGTCCTAACTACCCGTACAATAGCATAATAGTAGCTACGCATGGACTCTCGTCACCTTGTGCATACGTAGCCCCCACAAATAGGAGCACATAATCAATTATTTCACCTATGGGGACAATTCCCTCTTACAAGGTTAGAAAGGAGACTCATCTCGCTCCGAATATCCATAACCGGCATTCCACACCCTTCCGAAGACTCTAATTGATAGCCAACGGTTACGCAAATCCATTAATATATGCTCAAATATTCATTACAATCTAATTTATAGCAATTCCTAACTCCGAACAAAAAGTTGACCAAAATGCCCTCGGGCCCACGTGCCCGGAATCCAAAATTTTTCAAAGATAAAGATTACCCATGAATTTAGGAACTCAAATATATAATTTCCACTAAATTCTATACTCAATATCGTGGTTAAATTCCAAGAATATAATTTCTAGGTTTTTCCATCAAACCCCAAGTTTTTCTACACAATTCATGCTTAAATCCATACATAATTGATGTATTTAACTCATAATAGGTGGGGACATCTTACCTTGTTATTGATGACGAAAATCCCCTCTTGAAGCTCTCCAAAATTGCCCCTGCCAAGTGAAAACTGGGAGATGAATGACCAAACCCCGAGTTTAAAATAACCTTCTGCCTCCAGCTATTTCCACACCTGCGATTCATTGACCGCTTCTGCGGTTCTGCAGGTGCCGTTAAAATGCCACATTTGCGGTCCTCCCTGGGCCACCCCTTTCTTGCTTCTGCGCCAAGCCTCCCGCAGATGCGGTCCTACTTCTGCGAAACTCTAGCCGCATCTGCGGTCCACTCCAAGTCGCCCTCCTCCGCTTCTGCGACCAGTCTTTCGCAGATGCGGTCCCGCTTCTGTGGAACATTAATCGCATCAGCGGTCCTCGAGCCCTTGACCAAAAATCACTTCTGCGGGGCTTCTTTTGCGGTTAACCCACCACAGAAGTGAAAATACCAGCAACCAGATCCTTCAGCTGTCCAAAAATCTCAATTTCGATCCGTTAACCACCCGGAATCCACCCGAGGCCCCCGGAACCCCAACCAATCCTACCAACCAGTCCCAAAATACATTACAGACTTGTTCGAGGCCTCAAATCACATCAAACAATGCTAAAATCATGAATCAACCCCCAATCCAAGCTTTGTGAACTTTAGAACTTCCAACTTCTACTTCCGATGCTTAAACCTATCAAATCACGTTCGATTGACCTCAAATTTTGTGCACTAGTCATATTCGACATTACGGACCTACTCCAACTTTCGGAATCAGATTCCGACCCTGATATCAAAAAGTCCGCTTCCGGTCAAACTTCTCAAAACCTTCAATTTTCTATCTTTAGCCAAATGACTTTAAAATGACCTACAGACCGCCGAATTCACGTCCGATCGCGCTCCCAACTCTAGAAATACCATACGGAGCTATTCCCTAAATCGGAATCCCAAACAGACATCGATAAACTGAAATGCACTTCAAGCCAAACTTAAGAAATTTCTTCCAAAATGCTAACTTCCACAATAGGCGCCAAAACGCTCCCGGGTTATCCAAAACCCAATCCGGGCATACGCCCAAGTCCGAAATCATCATACAAACCTTCTGGAACCTTCAGATCCTGATTCTGAGGTCGTTTACTCAAAATTCCAATCCTAGTTCATTCTTTCCACTTTAAGCTTCCGAAATAAGAATTCTCTTTCCAAATCAACTCTGGACTTCCTGAAATTCAATTCCGACCACGCGTACAAGTCATAATACCTGAAATGAAGCTTAAATAGCCTCAGGCTACCGAACGGAGTGCTAGTACTCAAAATGATCGGTCGGATCGTTACATATCAATTATCAGTTATCGGTTCAATTATCATTTTAGTTATAAGTTATCAATTATCATTTTAGTTATCAGTTACAAGCTATCAGTTATTATTTTAGTTTCTGTTTCAATAGTTATCATTTTAGTATCAATTATCATTTCTTAGTTATCAGCTCAGTTTCAGTTTCAGCATTTATAATTCTTTCTTTCAGTTGCTTTACATACTAGTGCAATTCAAATGTACCGACATCCCTTTTGTCGGGGGGCCTGCATCTCACGATGCATATAATGATTTATAGGTTGATGATTAAGAGCGCTAGGATTTTCGTACTAGCTATTTGGTGATCCCCAGTTCTTTCGGGGCATTATCATTACTACACTCTTCAGTATTTTCAGACATTTAGTGTTTTCAGTACAAATTAGAGGCTTCATAGAATATAATAACAGTTAGATAGAGTCTCAGGATTTTCATGTTAAGTTATGTTGGCTGCAAATGTGTTTCAAAATTATATTGGTATTTTCGCACTTTGATTTATATTATCCAGACTTTCAGTATATCAACATGTGTTAGTTTATCTTCCGCATTCAGTATATTATGATATCACATGTTGATACAGCCAGCCAATTGGTTTGCTCGGTCACATGTAGTCAGGCACCGAGTGTCGTGTTATGTCCAGGCTTAGGTTTGGGGCGTGATAAAGTTTGGTATCAGAGCCCTAGGTTCAAGAGTCCTAGGGAGTCTATGAAGTCGTATCTAGTGGAGTTTCCTTTATATGTGTGTGCCGACCACTCATATAAACGGTTATCTACCAAGACATCCAGGATTGTCTCATTTCTTTCTAATCTAGATCGTGCCATGAAGCTTAGAGCAATAAACCTTCTCTTCCAATCGATTTCCAAAAGTATTGGATGCCCAAGCGACGTGTAGGAGAATTCTAAGGTCCTAGAGATGATAACTTCCCATTGGGGTATAATTAGGGACAACTTGGTAAATATGAGACTTGAGAGGATGTTAAAGTGGGATGCAATGGATAGCAGTACGGATTCGAGCATAACCTTATCAGAAAATACAAAAGCAATTATCATGTCTTGTGGTTATCAGTTTATCTCAGTTACCAGTCATACAGTCTTTCAGTTAGCAAGTTTGTGGTTATTCAGTTACCAGATCTCCAATTTTCAGTGTATCAAAATTCTGGTGACTAGTGAGTAATACAATAATACCTATGGGTTCTAAAACAAAATGTAAGTAACAGTGATCATAGCGAGACCTTTGCATATTTTAGGTATGGATTTAGACCAAGATTCATCGGATGGCACATGAAGTGAATTATCAGATGATAGTATACTCTGAAGGATAAGTTTATGTATGGTAGTCGTATGTGTTTTACCTTAGAGAACAATTTCTTTTAATTCTTGCAAATGGAGCCACATGTGGGATGATGCACTACAAGAAATTATGCTTTTTGCGGTGACTAAGGTCATCACTAAATGTCAAAACGTCGCCACTACAAATATTCAGTGGCGACTATAGGTTTGCTGCAACTAAACCCGTAACAAAATATTATTTGTAACGACTCATCGGGGTTGCCACAAAAAATACACATTTGTGGCGACTTTACTCGCCCCAAAAAGTAAGGACAAGTTCGTTAAAAGAGTGTGAGGTCGCTCCTGATAAAGTCCTTTAGTGGCGCCTGTGGTCGCCACTAAAAATTATGACCCTTTCAATGGCAACTCTTAATCGCCACACTTTCCCGAGTGTTAGTAACGACCTTAGTCGCCACAAATTGTATTTGTTTTTGAAAAAAATAAATAATAATAGTAGCATCAATATTATTACCACTATTGCACAAAGGTAATAGGGAAACACATTGACATTAGAAGAGACAATACTAAAGACATATGTCAAACAACATATAATATAGAAAAATTTTAACAAAAAAGCGTTACATGTAGTAATTATACATACACATGAAAATAAAAATAAAATAAAGCAAAATAAGATATTTTCAAGTTCTGTCTTCGCTAGCATCATTTTCTTTTGAAGTCTTGAGACTCTACATACAAGCCCAAGTCGTGACCTCAGAATCACGAGCCTCGAAAATATCCCTGAGTCACCATGATAATGTTTGGAAGCACAATGCATAATTACTTTACCGAAAGTTTCTAGTGAAGAAAAAAAAGTTCCATTCAAATTAGATATATTCCGAATGAAAATCTAAAGGTTATTCAAGTCATGTATATGTCTATCTAGAATTTACATACCTGAAAAAAATCAAATTGAATAGCATGTCACTACATAAATCTATCGCAGAATACTAAATGCCCTTATGCCAATTTCCTTTCATAATGACCATAATAAAGCTCCTTCATGAATAAATTGTTAACAATGAAGTTAATAGAAATAATTGAATGCCAATGAAATAAGCTTTATTAGAAACACAACAGAAGAAAATTTATCTTTTACATTGTAATTATTAAAGTCTTTTTCTATTAGTTTTAATAGAGTAACTACGTCTTGCAGGCATAGCTATATGTAGGGGTGTACATAGGTCGGGTTGGTTCGGATTTTACAATTATCAAACCAAATCAATTGTGTCGGATTATTAAATTTAAAGACCACACCAAACCAATAAAACCCGGGTTTTTCACTCTCGGGTTTTCGGGTTATTCGGATTTTTTCGGTTTTTTTCCGTAAAATTTTCGTAGAACAAAACATATAAATTATGCTCAAAATACTTCTTTAGTCCTAGTAAGATACAACTATATAAAGTATTTTCCAAGAAAATAATACAAAATATGATATGTCAT
>MDKF010123771.1:0-10474 GCA_026770625.1 Nicotiana glauca
TTGGAAGCCCCGCTCAGGGAAGAGATAATCAAGTTGTTGTTTGAATACAAAGATATTTTTGCATGGTCATACGATAATATGCCGAGTTTGAGTATTGATTTGGTGGTCCACAAATTGCCCACTTATTCAGAATGCCCTCCTGTCAAGTAAAAGCTGAGGAAATTTAAGACAGATATCAGTGTGAAGATCAAAGAAGAAGTTAACAAGCAGTTTGAGGCGAAGGTCATACGGGTTACCCGATATCCCACCTGGTTAGCCAATGTCATGCTTGTGCCAAAGAAAGATGGAAAGACCAGAGTGTGTGTTGATTACTGTGACCTTAATAAAGCAAGTCCAAAAGACAATTTCGCACTGCCGAATATCCATATATTGATTGACAATTGTGCCAAACATGAGATTGTGTCTTTCGTGGATTGTTATGCGGGTTATCACCAAATTTTGATGGATGAGGAAGATGAGGAAAAGACGGCATTCATTACGCCTTGGGGAACATACTGTTATAGGGTTATGCCGTTTGGGTTGAAGAATACAGGGGCAACATACATGAGGGCGATGAACACCATGTTCCATGATATGATACATCGGGAAATTGAAGTTTATGTAGACGATGTAATTATAAAGTCAAGAAAGCAGTGTGATCATATTAAAGACCTGATGAAGTTTTCCAGAGGCTCCGCAGGTATAATCTCAAACTCAATCTAGCAAAGTGTGCGTTTGGAGTCCCGTCAGGGAAGTTGTTGGGATTTGTGGTGAGTCGACGTGGTATTGAATTAGACCCATCCAAAATCAAAGCCATCCAGGAATTACCACCGCCAAAGAGCAAGAAAAAAGTAATGAGTTTGCTCGGCAGGTTGAATTATATCAGCAGGTTCATTGCTCAGCTTACAACGACTTGCGAGCCTATCTTTAAGCTGCTGAAGAAAGATGCTGCGGTCAAGTGGACGGATGAATGTCAGGCAGCATTTGACAAAATTAAGGAGTATTTGGCCAGTCCACCTGTGTTGGTTCCGCCAGAACCGGGAAGACCCTTGATCCTTTATCTGACGGTGTTGGATAATTCTTTTGGCTGTGTACTAGGGCGGCATGATGTTACGGGAAAGAAAGAGCAGGCAATTTACTACCTCAGCAAGAAGTTCACATCTTACGAGGTGAAGTATACTCAACTGGAAAGGACATGTTGTGCTTTGACTTGGGTAGCTCAGAAGTTGAAACATTATTTGTCAGCATATACCACTTATCTCATCTCGCGGTTGGATTCGTTGAAGTACATTTTTCAGAAGCCCATGCCCATAGGGAGGCTTGCTAAGTGGCAAATCCTGCTCACAGAATTTGATATTGTCTATGTGACCCGTACTGCGATGAAAGCACAAGCAGTGGCTGATCACCTAGAGGAGAATCCAGTTGATGATGAATATGAACCATTGAAAACATATTTTCCTGATGAAGAGGAAATGCATATTGAGGAATCGAAACAAGATGAAAAACCTGGGTGGAAGTTGTTCTTTGATGGGGCTGCCAATAACAAAGGCGTTGGGATAGGAGTGGTACTTATTTCAAAAACAGGGCAACATTACCCTGTTACAGCTCAGCTTCGCTTTTATTGCACCAATAACATGGCTGAATACGAGGCATGTATTTTGGGATTGAGGATGGCTATAGACATGGGTGTCCAAGAGATCTTGGTCATGGGCGACTCGGATCTTTTGGTACACCAAATTCAAGGAGAATGGGAGACAAGAGACTTAAAGCTCATACCGTACCGGCAATGTTTGCATGAAATTTGTCAGCGATTTCAGTCAATAGAATTCAGGCACATTCCAAGGATTCATAATGAAGTTGCTGACGCTTTGGCCACTTTGGCGTCAATATTGCATCATTCGGATAAGGCTCTTGTGGATTCGTTGCAGATTCAGGTCCGAGATCAGCATGCCTATTGTAATCTGGTAGAAGAAGAGCTTGATGGTAAACCATGATTTCATGATATTAAAGAATACCTCAGAATGGGAGTATATCCGACACAAGACACAGGGGATAAAAAGAGAGCTATTAGACGCTTGGCAAGCGGATTTTTCTTCAGTGGAGGAATTTTGTACAAAGGAACTCCAGATCTTGGTTTATTGAGATGCATGGATGCTAAACAGGCTACAACTATCATGACTGAGGTACATGCGGGAGTTTGTGGACCTCATATGAGTGGGTATGTGTTGGCAAAGAAGATTCTCCGAGCAGGTTATTACTGGCTTACTATGGAACGGGATTGTATCAGTTTTGTGCGCAAGTGTCATTAATGCCAAGTACATGGAGATTTGATCCATTCTCCACCATCTGAGTTGCATACAATGTCGGCACCATGGCCTTTCGTTGCTTGGGGAATGGATGTCATTGGGCCGATCGAGCCAGCAGCATCTAATGGGCACAGGTTTATTCTGGTAGCCATTGACTACTTCACTAAGTGGGTTGAAGCGAAAACTTTCAAATCAGTGACCAAGAAGGCAGTGGTCGATTTTGTGTATTCAAATATCATTTTTCGGTTCGGAATTCCGAAGGTGATTATCACAGATAATGGTGCCAATCTCAATAGTCATTTGATGGCGGAGACATGTCAGCAGTTTAAAATCACACACCGCAATTCCACCCCATATCGCCCTAAGGCGAATGGAGCAGTCGAGGCAGCTAATAAGAACATCAAGAAGATACTTCAGAAAATGGTAGAAGGATCCAGGCAGTGGCATGAGAAATTACCTTTTGCTTTGTTAGGTTATCGCACTACTGTTCGCACTTCGGTAGGGGCGACCCCTTATTCATTGGTGTACGGTACGGAGGTAGTGATACCTGCAGAGGTCGAAATACATCTCTTCGGATAATTGCCGAAGCAGAAATTGATGATGATGAGTGGGTTAAAGCCCGTTTGGAACAATTGAGTTTGATTGATGAAAAGAGATTGGCCGCAGTATGTCATGGACAGTTATACCAACAAAGAATGGCAAGGGCGTATAACAAGAAAGTGCGTCCGCAGAAATTTGAAGTAGGGCAATTGGTATTGAGGCGTATCTTACTCACTGGGCTGAAGCAAAAGGAAAGTTTGCCCCCAACTGGCAGGGGCCATTTGTTGTAACACGAATGTTGTCCTATGGTGCATTGTATCTAACAGATGTGGAAGGGAATGTGTAGAAATGGCTATCAATTATGATGCAGTCAAGAGATATTATGTATGATTTCTTTATTTTTATGTACCTGATTGTATTTGGCATGTTTTGAGATTGAAATGATGAAGGCATTTTGTTCTGCTATCCAAACACTTTATCCTTTGTTATCCCTTTGGGCCTTATTATATTTTCTTTTGTATCACTCTTTCGGAATCAACAACAAAACTCGAGGATCGAACGGGGAAATCAAGTGGAGAAACAAGAAAAGAAAAGAAGAAAAGAGAAGAGAAAAGAAAAGAAAAAAAGAGAGAAAAGAAGAAAAAAAACTAATAAAAGAAAGAAAAGAAAAGAAAAGAAAAGAAAAGAAAAGAAAGAAAAAGAAATGAAAAAGAAAAGAAAGAAGAATTGAGGGAAGGAAACATCGCAGCAATGAAGCGATTTTTTGACTTGAACTACGTTTGACTTGATCCCGAAAGGGTACGTAGGCAGCCTCACTGAGGTTCAGTCACAACAAAAGAAAAATCCAAGAATCCCTAAGAATGAAACTGGGGCAGAAGTTGTGTTTGTTGCAGAAATATGATTCCGAAAGTTGTAATTTTAAAACCACATTTGAATTATTTGGAGCCTTTATACCCTTCTTTCTAAACCCATCCAAAAGCCACATTACGGTCCAAAGAAAGACCTTCTGATCAATTTTAAGAAATGCCAATACAAGCAGGTAAAGTGATTCATATTGAGGACAACACTCTGGTACCAGAAGAAAGGAAAATCGAAAATGAGAGAGTCTTATTGGTGAAAACCCTCACGGGCACCATAAGGCGTAGTGAGCTTGAGAAATATCAAAAATGAGAGAGTCTTATTGGTGAAAACCCTCACGGGCACCATAAGGCGAAAGTGAGTTTTTTAAATGGGCAAATGAAGGAACTCTGTGGTTGAAAGGTGTTTAAAACATGACGAAACAAGCGAGGTTTGGGTTTTGGCGAAAGTTGGGTTGTGAAAGTATGGAACAACAGATGTGGTAAATGACAGTTGATTGGTTGGACATACTAGGCTAGTTAATCCAAAGTGCATGGCACAATCAATGGAATCATCATTCCCACTCAGATAAGTCCTATCCTTTTTACTTCATTACAGCTCATTCGTTTTCAGATTCTTTCTATCCTCAAAACCTTCGAGGTCATTGCATTTCATTATCTTGAAGTCTGTCTATAAGACATTTCAGTGTCAGTTCAATTCAAAACAAAAGAAGGATGTCAAGGCTAACTACCAGCTTCCCAGTTGTATGGCATAGCAAGGTTGGGAAATATCAAGGAAAGTAAGGCAAAAAGGACCAGTGGAAATCCTATCAGTAGGATAATCTGATAAGTGTGAAGGAGAAGCAAAGTTTCACAAGAAGGGAACAAAAACACAAAACAATAATATTTGGGTCGTCAAGATCAGAGGGTTGAAAGTCAGCCGGGAAGTCATGGCAAGTCAAAGCAAGTCCAAAAAAGCAAGCCAGAGCAAAGTCGGAAGGGGGAGCATGGCCAACAAGAATGCCAGCATCTAACCACCATTTTTATATTAACAAATCTTTCTTTGATTAAAACAGAGGCAGAAATTTCTTGTATGTTTGTTGTAAGCAGGAGCCCACCTGAAAAATAAGGGAATATCTTTCAAAGTCAGCAAGCAGGAGCCCACCTGAAGAACAAGGGAATAGTTTTCAAAAATTAGCAAGCAGGAGCCCACCTGAAGAATAAGGGAATATCTTTCAAATTCAGCAAACAGGAGCCCACCTGAAGAATAAGGGAATATCTTTCAAATTCAGCAAGCAGGAGCCCACCTGGAGAACAAGGGAATATTTTTCAAATTTAGCAAGCAAGAGCCCACTTGAATAACAAGGGAATATCTTTTTCAAATTCAGCAAGCAGGAGCCCACCTGAAGAACAAGGAAGTATCTTTTCAAACGCAGCAAGCAGGCACCCACCTGGAAAACAAGGGAAGTGCAATCCAAATTTTAGCCTTTAATTTTAATATCTGATAACACGATATGCCCAGTCACCATACTGGGGCAGAAAATTTTCTTTGTTTGTCTATTTTTGTCGCAATCAGGAACCCACCTGGAGAACAAGGGAATACATTTTTAAGCATAGCAAGCAGGAGCGCACCTGAAGAACAAGGTAATATATTTTCAATTGCAAGCAGGAGCCCACCTGGAGAACAAGGGAATACTTTTCAAGCATCGCAAGCAGGAACCCACCTGGAAAACAAGGGAATAATTTTCAAGCATCGCAAGCAGGAGCCCGCCTAAAGAACAAGGGAATACCTTTCTCAAGCATCGTAAGCAGGATCCCACCTAAAAAACGGACATATATTTCAAATTGTAGTAATCAATAATCATCAAGAATGGCAAAACATCGCCAAGGCAACAACAAGAATCCCGTTGAAAGAATACAAGATACGAGTTCAAGGCAGCACAAGAGCAAGTTTGAAGGCATAGATAGGATTTCTTGCAACTCATAGAGCATAGCTTAGGCTAGCTTATTTTTATCTTGACATGGTGTAATAAGGAGGTCAGCGAGCAGTAACATCAACAACAGCAGTACAATCACAGCTCCTGGTAGTCCCAGCTACCAGACACTCCTGAACTACACTGACCTGATTCCTGTTTAGCCCAGGATATGTAGGCAACCTCTAAAGGAGGGTGCGGTCAACTCTTTAAAAATGCCTCACACGGAATATACGAACGGGCAAAAATCCCTCATTTCCGCTCACTGGTCTTTGCACGAAAACTCTTCGTGTTTCCGGGCAAAGAGGAGTAACTGTGAGCACGTGATTTTTGCCCTAAGCAAATTATTCCCAATTCAAACAAAATGATTTTTCTTTATTTTTATAATTTTTGTGTATTTTTGTGTCATTTTCTGATAATTGTTGCATTTTTTGTGTTAATTGGTTGCATAATAATTCATATTAAAAAATACAAAAATATGCATTTGCATTAGGAATTTAATTTCACATTTTAGTATTAAGTAGGTATTAATTCATTTTAGAAAAAATTTAAAGAAAAAATCAAAAAATAGTTTATTTTATTGCTTTAATCGAAAATTATTACAAAATAGTTTTAAAAGTAATTTTAGGCCATTAATTAGTTTAGTTTAAAGTTTTATTTTTATAAAATTCAAAAATACAATACAAAATATATATATCAAAAAAAATACAAAATAAGAAAAATACACAAAAACAAATTAAATAAAGAGAAAACAAATAAAAAAAAAAAAGAGAACAAAAGGCTGCCTTTAATTAAAGGCCAAATTTGGGCCAAATCCCAACCTAGCCCAAGTCACACGCCCTAGTCCAGGCCCAAATGATCACCCAAACCCGGTCAGCCCCCCAACTAATCAAAACGACGCCGTTTGGCGTCGTTAAATCCTAGCCATCGATTAACCTTCATCCAACGGCCCACTTTTGATCTCATTTATTTGCATATAATTGTCTGAATTGATTCATAACCCTAGAGACCAAACTGGTCTTCCTCGTACCCCTCCCCTCCCTCTGTTACACCGCCACAACGCCGGCCTTCCCTCCGCCTTTCTCCACCGCACTCCGCCACATCGCTGCCGGCCGGAAATCGTCGCCGCCGCCGACGCAACCCCAATCGACCCCAAATTTTTACACCATACTCTCCTCCTTCTCCTCTTTCCGAATTTGCCATTCTTTTCCCTCGAATCCCCACATATTGTTTCGAATATCAAATCTAAAATTCGGACCAAAACCCTAACTCCTCCAAAATTCCCAAAAATCACACCATATACTCACCATACTTCCCTCATCTCTAATCCCTGCATAAAACCCTCCAAATCCCGCCGAAACGCCCCCAATTTCAAATCTAGGGTTCACTATTACGGACCGTTCTGACGATGTTTCAAGGACGAGTTAACCCGGGTTAATACTATAAGTTTATTTCCTATGAGATAAACGTATAGTATTAATTTGAAGTTAATCTCGAAGCTTTTTGTTTAAAGATTGATTTTCGATAAGTTTTCTATCCCTTTGTTCCTTAGTTTGTTTTTAGTTTAAATTTTAATTCTATTAAGCTTAGTTTAGTATCAGATTTAGATAACTACAATCCATCTTTGTGTCTTGCTTAAATGATTAGAATAATTCTCAGTTAATCCCCATCTTGTTAGCTTGTTTGAATTCTATCATAGTTAGTTTAATTGGTCTTTTATTAGTTTAATCTCTAGGAGTTAGCTTAATGTTAATTGATTTAGTTGCTTAGTTCAGTCGAAAGCTTGTCTGGAAACTTTTTTTCTTCATGTTAGTTCTTCAGCCCAATAATGTTTTGATCTTCATATTAATATACTCTGATTCTGTGATAGTTAATTAGTTAATTGTTAATTTTGATTGGTTTAATTAGCGTATCAGTCCAGTTTAGTATTAGATAGAGGCATTATGAGAATTGTAGGGCTGATTTTGGTTATAGCTGAAGGGTTTTGGGTTAGGTAGTAATTTCAGGAAGAAGATAAGGGTATTGTAGGGACTAAAAATGGCATATTTTGCCAAATTGGTAATTATGGAATGCAAGTAGGGGTATTATAGGCATTTACAATGGCATAGGAATAGGGTAGATGAAGGTAGAACCTTCCAGAACATTCCAAATGGGGCCCTAGTGTAAATATTAATAATTGTGGTGGTAATAACTTGAGGGAAAAGTCAGGAAATGAGGGACTAAAAATAGAAATCCAAAATAAAAAATCTGATGCTCACCTTAATTGCCTATAAAAGGGCATTCCCATGCCTTAATACACAAGTTCGAACTTCCAGAAATTCCTCCCAAATTCTCCTCTCAATTTCAGATTTCAAATTTGAAATTTAAACCTTTACAAAAATCCAAAACAAATAGAAAAATCTCTGAAAAACTAAAAAAATTTACTGTTCCATTTATAATCATCCTGTTGAGACTGATTTACTGAAGTTGTTGTGGTATTATTGGTGTGATTTTGAATTTTGAGGTTGGCTATAGGATATTGAGCCTGTTCTGGTATATTACTGGTTTTTCTCCATTGAAATTAGTTGTTTGGTTGTGAGGTGTTCATTAGTATAATTGCTGCTGTGGTGATTTACTACTGGTTCTGCTTTTAAATTCATTCTTGGAGTTGTTGTGTTGACTGATTTGTCACTGGGTTTTAAACTCATTCCTGGGTTGCTGCTGTTGTTTTCTCCATTGCTGACTTTTCCTCCTCTTAATTTCTGATTCCAGGTACACATTTGCACTCACATTAATGTAGCTTCAAGCTTGACCAATGAAATAAAAGTTTCAGTTGTTTGTTCTTAAATTTTATTAGTAATATGTGTATTATAAAGAAATCTATTTGGATCTATGTGAATATAGAACTTAGATAGTGTAATATGTATCTAATAGGATTGTTTGAGTTTTCAATTTGTATTGGACTGTTAAGTTACATGGAGACGTGTAATTAATAATGAATTGAACACTCATGGCTTAACAATAGGAGGCACTAACAGGCTAATTTAGTAAAGGCCATTTCATGTAGCAGTAAATTTATCACTGTTTCTGCTGAAATAAATCTATGCTTGCATTTAAATGAAGTTTTGAATCTAGTTAGTGTAGGGCTTTGGAAATAATAAGAAATTAATATTCATTTTTAGGTTTAATTCTGAAAATTCTTCGCAGTTAATTGGTATTATAGTTTGATTAACATCCTCAATTGAATAGATGTGTGTATCCTTGATTACTATCAACTGGATAATACGCCTAACATAATTTGCATAATGTATATGTGATTCAGCGGAGATATTGTGTGTTTTTTTAAAAAAAATTATGAAGAGTATGTTTATCAATTAAAAAAGAAAAATATTTTGTTAATACCTCTATCCTGATTACAGTATGGGCTTGATAGTAGCTTTGAGATTACTTGGATTGACATTGTTCAAATGGGGATTCGATCCCAGGCTTGGAAGCCTCATGGCTGCTTGAGCCATTACTTACTCATTGGGCCTGCGCAATTAGGCTGTATTAAAGGCCCATTACGCAGGCTAGTCCATCGTTTGAGTTTGGGCTTAGAGAATTAAGATCTTAGTTTACTTTGGAACATTTCAATGCATAATTATTTAATTTTCCCCTTTATAGAGATAATATTAATTAGAAATATATATTATTCTAGGATTGACTTTTAAAATAAAAGAGACGAGCCTCGCCCAATATAAAAAATACAAAAGGCAGGGCCCTCAATAATTGGTTATTAAAATTACTTAGAATTCGGGAGGGCCATTTAGCAAATTTTATGGTCTTCCCCAAATACAATAAACGCGTAGTTGCTTTAGGAGCGTATGTTAATAATATTACCTTCCTAAGTATGGGTTCACATTTATGTGACCCAAATCCAAATCTCAACGAAGTCGAAATGTGTCAAAAGCCACGGGTGCACTAGTGCAACGTGGTTCGAGATGCATTTTTACGACGTTGTAATTCTTATTAAAATAAATATATAATAAAAGCGAACTATTAATAAAAAGCACATAGGATAGAACATGTATTAAAATCAAATGAAAATCAAATACGATAGTTGAGCGACCGTTCTAGAACCACGGAATCCGGGAATGCCTAACACCTTCTCCCGGGTTAACAGAATTCCTTACTCGGATTTCTGATTCGCGGACTGTTAACAGAGTCAATAATTTCCTCGATTCGGGATTCAACCGGTGACTTGGGAAGCCATTAATTTCCCAAGTGGCGACTCTGAATTTTAATAAATAAATCCCGTTTCGATTGTCCTTTAATTGAAAAACTCCTTTACGCCCTTGCGGGTGTAGTAACGAACCCTAGTGTGGGTAATTGATGAGTGTTTCCATCTAGGGTTAGATTGATATTGGGTATTTGTTATTTTGGTTAATTTTATGTATTAATTAAGGATTGGTAGTTGCAAACACTGATTCTAGCTTTGTGGGCTTAACTCTTCTTGAGAAAGAGAGTCCATGACCCCAAAATTGACCTAACAAGGAATTGGGATGGACCCATGAGAAATGGTATCAATCTTAGTAGCACCTGTCACACCTCTTTTTTACGGCGCTTACATCCCGGCGAAAGGGATATAAACATAAAAAGAGTTTTTCCAATTAAAGGACGGTTGAAACGGGATTCTTTTATTTAAAAGATTCAGAGTCGTCACTTGGGAGATTTATGGTGTTCCAAGTCACCGGTTTGAATCCCGAGTCAAGGAAAGGGTTTGACTCTGTATTACAGTCGCGAACGTGAAATCCGGGTAAGGAATTCTGTTAACCCGGGAGAAGGTGTTAGGCACTCCCGAATTCCGTGGTTCTAGCACGGT